>JARQZJ010000012.1:1227500-1507500 GCA_030704895.1 Henosepilachna vigintioctopunctata
GAGCAGCTCCAAATCATCTAATATTATGTTTACTGCATAGGAACTTCTTTCCATGCTCAATGTTGAAATAGCGAGAACTTGGTATGGACCCTGGTGGTTCTGGCTATACTCTGAATCTCATTGAATGTATAATAATTCTTGAAAATACTGAAATACAACAGAAATGTCGTTGTTTAGCACAGTTTGTCTACATTAAATATGCAAAACACGTAGAGCATGATTACCACCGTATCTATTAAATTAATATAGGTGTACCTACCTTTTTTAATATTGTCCAAAGCTGCTTAAGGTGTTATTACTTGGTCCCATAATAATTTGTACATTGTAAGGTGTCTCATTATATAGGTGAATTATAACCTGAGATTTATCAATGTTATTGATTGAAATTGGGGTAATATGTTTGGTTATAACATAGAGATGGGTTCAACGTGTATGTATTCTTCATATTTGTGAGAATTCATTCCATCCAAATTGTCCTACGTAGCATTTTCTGTTCTTCCTTCGAGAGCATTGAATTAAATTGAAATTCATTTCACCGCGAGTTTGAATTTTGAGAAGAATTAATCCTGAAATCAATATTATTGATTAAAGGTTATTTTTACGTATTTTTCCAAACCTAACTGTAAAGGTTATGACCTCTGAACGCGATCTATTCAAACACATGTAATTACGCTAATCCAACGAAAATACTTATTTATCTCCGTCGTAATCTTGATAAATAGCTATTTTGATATACATTCTGAAATAATTTCATTAGAAAAGTGTGCAAATATACGATTTTTCATTCCATTCAATTCGGAGTTGAAAATTGAAAATGCAGGGCTACCGCCGTGAATGAAAATTAATTATTTCAATAGAAAAATGACATTATCGATAAACAAAAGTATTTATACACACATTTTAAAAGAATAAAACTTACCTGTAGTGCCGCAAATGTATTATTTCATCCATAAATTGCACGAAATTAATTGAGAATTGAAAATTTCAAAATGTCCGTCGAAATGTCAAATTATTTTCCCGTCGAAATTTGTTCGAACGCGGTTCGAAGAACGGTCGTCGGTCGGGACCTACATCGCTCGTGACCATGCAGCGGCGTCCGCCGTGTACACTATCGCAATAAAAAGTAATTATCTGAAAAGAAAAAAGACATTATCGATGAACGGAAGTATTTGTCCACACATTTTAAATGAATAAAACTTACCTGTAGAGCCGCAAATGTATTTTTCCATCCATAAATTTCAGGAAATTAATTGCGAATTGAAAATTTCGAAATGTCCGTCGAATTGTCAAACTATGTTCGAACATAGTCTACGCCTATGGGGGTTTTGATCACGGTCACGTGACAAATTTAGCCAATAAGGTAAGATAGGGGAATACGGCAATACGTAAAATCCAAAAAGTAGTGGTACACAGCACTCTTTCCGAGCTATTCGAATCGGGCCTTTTTCGTAATTTTCAACATTTCGAAAACATTTGGAAATTTTGAAAATCGGTATCTCCGGAACGGCAGCACCGATCGAAATGAAAATGCGACGGTGTACGTTCTCGAACCCTAGACTTTCGTAAAAAGATAATTCCGAAGCGATTCGGCAAAATTTGCAGGAGTAGACCCCCCGAGTTCGAGGGTACCTTTTTTCGACGAAAAATGGGTGTTTTTTTTTCAAAAATTTTTTCGGTCCCTTTTCGTCCGATTTCGATCCGGTAAAAAGTGTCGACCTCGTTCCGAACGTTTATACTGCCGAAATTGCAAGGAATTGGCCGCGCAAGTGGCCCCGTTTAGGCTGGGCGCACTTTTTGAAGAAAATTTTGAGGGCCCTAGCCCCAAACGGGGCCCCTACCCCCGATTGCGGTACACCGTTGGAAAGCCCAGACCCCAATCTATTAAGGAAAATTATCGAGGACCCAAAAAACCCCCTCGCCCCCAAGTTATTCCACTTCAAAGTCCCCATACAACAGTCACTTGTTTTTGTTACCCCTCTTCTCTTACGCGTTTAGTTATATAGATGACAGAAATGAATTAAGATATGTGAGCATCCCTTATACACACGTTCCCTCTTCAAAAATCATTAAGTTCTTCAAAAATAATAATTTAAATATAGCATTTTCAAGTCACAGTAGATTGGATAGAATGATCTTTAATAACAAATTGTCCGAATCCGAGCCAATGAAGAAGTCTGGAATTTATAGGTTAGACTGTGAAGAATGTAAGTCGTCATATGTTGGCCAGACCGGAAGATGTTTTGAAACTAGGCTAAAAGAACACGTAAAAAACGGACAATCTGCTTTTCGGGAACATCTAGAGTCGACAGGACATAAGATCTCAAGTTATTTCAAACCTAAGATACTTCATTACTGTGAAAAAGGGATTAAAATGAACTACCTGGAAGCCATGGAAATAAATAAACTTCAAAAATCCGATAAGTACGATCTTCTTAATGACCAGTTAGACCTAAACCATTCCCCGCTGTTAAATCTCTGATAGTTTGGAAACCCCCACCTCTATTCTAGGTGGTCCGAACCGGTTTGCAAAATATTTATAGGTTGTCTTTGTAATATGTATTCATTCTTGATAATGCTGTAAAAGGCGAAACTAGTCGAATAAAGAATTGTTCAGTCAGTGATTTTTAGACAAGTTTTATTATTACCTCTCATTTAATTATGAACTATCACAGAGTAGATTCATCGTCCATTGAATTTAGCAAAAAAAAATGGCATCAAGACAATGTAAACAAGATGCTGATTAATTATGTTTCGTTTGAGTTGAATTAATTGAAGTAGGAAGTATAAAATCTGCTTTGATGTCAAACGCGAAATTTTTGTAGCCTATGGGACGTATTTGAATCTTAAAATCATCAGAATAGCCATATTTGAAAACAGGGACATCATATTAAAATTTATCTACATTTATCGGAAACGCAAGACAGTCACTATTTCGTTTTTCACTATTTCACTATTCAGTTACGTGACCTCCAAAAACGAAATGTTTCACGTTTCACATAGCCACAACAACATTCTTCTGAATAATTCTTAAAAACTCATAAAGAAAAGCTAAAGTATAACTTCCATATTGAGTATTCACAAGTGCGATAATATGAGCACTATTACCACGAAGTATAGATATCTATACTTCGTATATCTATACTTCATGACTATTACTATAGACTTAATTTTTTTATAAAAGATTTCTTCATGTTTTCAGTAACTCTTGACAGCAACGGTAAAACCAAGTGTCTACTATCGCACTTAGATGGCATTAGTTAGTTCACCAAATTACATGAAATTGTTCATTAACTAGGGTTTTGAAATTTAGTACATCCCTGAAAAGATGAGGCGTGTGAAACTTTCAATGTTATATGTATTCATGTTTTTTTATTGGTTCCTAAGATTTAAGATGTATAGATATATCTATGCATGCGCTTCTACAGTATATTCCTATATTCTCATTCATTTGAGGATTTTTGATAATTGAAATCGATAACTCTGTTGGACTACAACTGAAGAGTGCCTTGTAGCATAAAACAGTACATCCTTACGTTTCCAATAAATGTAGACACCGATCGCAATATTTTCTACATTTACCCTTGACTTATAATGAAGACATCAAATTGTTCATATTTCACATAGCCAGCTCTTATATAATATTTTTTTTAATAATTCGTGGAATATTATCGAAAGAAAGATATAGCACGCTTTTAATATTCAATATTTGTCCGATGATATGGGCAGAATCAGTTTAAGATATTTTATTCTGAATGTTTTCAGCAATAACAGGCTTTTTTTGATATAAAAAACCTTTTTGAAAAAAATTATTTATATAATTTATTTTATATTAAATAATTTATTTTATTTTTACTTCTACTTTACTTTGTCAAAACTAAAATTAATTAATTTTAGTTTTGACAAAGTTGTGATATACAACGAAACGTTAACGAAAATAAAGTTTTTCATATCAAAAGGAGCCTGTTATTGCTAAAAATATATATATATATATATATATATATATATATATATATATATATATATATATATATATATATATATATATATATATATATATATATATATATATATATATATATATATATATATAAATACATGTATGTATGTATATGTTCACTGTTTTTTTTTTCAATTTTTTCAGCAATAACAGGCTTCATTAAATGAAGAAACTTCATTTCCGTCATCTTTCGTTGCTAATTACAACTCTGCCAAAAGGAATGAATATTTACTTAATGAATTCTATAAATAACTATAGATTCAAACGTCAATTGTCATTTTTTTTATCATCTTGGTTCTACCCTATCAATATTCAGAGGAAAGTTTCTAACTCAACATTTTCTTCAGAAGTGTTCTTGAAGAAAGATTTCTTTTTCTTTTTGGTAAAACAGCCAATTTGCTTCAAAAATCACAATTAACGTTTGACTCCATAGTAATTTACAAAATTTGATTGTTCATTCATTTGGCAAAGTTGTAATCAAGAACGAAACGTCAACGAAAATAAAGTTTTTCATATAACAAAACTTGTTATTGCTGAAAAAAAATTCTGAAAATGATATAGATAATCAACAGTCAAAAACATTATATCAAAAAAAATTCATATATATATATATATATATATATATATATATATATATATATATATATATATATATATATATATACTAGCAGACCCGGCGAACTCCGTTTCGCCACCAGATGGCTTCGTTTTATGTAACATTTCGTTTGGTGATTAAAAGTTTTATATTTGAAAAGGAAAAATTTTATTTCGTTTCTCAACAGTAATGAATTCATTTCGATTACAAAAATGAAGTGTTATTTAGTTGAACGTCTCTAAGTAAATGAAAGTGAATCAAAAGTAAATACTGAATTATATCCGTGTCCGCAAATTATCCGTTTCATTGAAGTAACCACATTTTTTGTTTTTTGGTCTGACGTTAACACAAACAAAGCGGATGGTTTCCCAACTCGTGAACACGCAACGTATAACTGCCCATGTGAAAAACAATGATTTTCTAAATTTATCCCGCAAACACTAAGCGATTGGCCTTGCGACTTGTTCATTGTCATTGCGAACGCAAGGCGACCTGGAAATTGCAATCGTTTGAAGTCAAACGGAAGATCAGTCGGAATCATTGGTATTCGAGGAATACATACATTTTCACTTGCGTACTTTCCGTTAATAATGGTTGCCTCAATCAAATTCGGCATGTCTTTTAACCGAAAGTCGAGTACCGTTGCAAAGTCGCGGTGGATTCAAATTACGCAATATCATAATAACTGTACCATCTTTGAGTTGCAAGTTATGTGCTGGAAATCCTGGTAACTCCAGAGAGTTCAAAAACTCCGTTGGATAATTTACTACATCATCGGGATTTGTTATGGAATCAACGGATTTGTATGTCACCAAATCGCCTGCAATTTTTGATTGAATGGTGAAATTCAGTGCGTGTATATCATTATTCTTTGCTGCAAGAATTGTTCGTTGACTTAACTAAGCATAATTCTGATAATTCTCACTAATGTTTGGAAAACATCTTCAATAAAAGCTAATTGAGAGTCTACAAATCGGCAAAAGTTGTTGGTAAGAGTAATTTATCCAGATGTCGCATCAACTGGGACTTTTCAATTTCCAACAGCTAATAATTGTTTGGAAAATTGTGCAGCACTTTGATCATTTTGAAGTTGAATTCTCATATTAGTGGTTAGCGATAATGTTTTTACGTTATTCCATAATAACGGTAACATATAAAGGTGATGCCATCAGGCAAGCATTCAATTCATCTGCAGGCGTTCCACGGGAATTACTGGCAACGTCTGCCTGAAATCGCCTGCCAACAATATCATCAAGCCGCCAAAGAAATAAACAGCTATAAAAAATAAGGGTTGATCGTAGAAGGGTGAAAATTTAGTATTGTATGTATTTTTGTATGTTGTATCATAAAAAAATAAAAACTGAAAATTTTGTCTAAAAAATAAAAAACAAAATTCAGGGGTGGACTACCCCTAACATTTAGGGGGATGAAAAATAGATGTTGGCCGATTCTCAGACCTACTCAATACGCTCACAAAATTTTATGAGAATCGCTCAAGCCGTTTCGGAGGAGTATGGAAACGAAAACTGTGACACGAGAATTTTATATATAAGATATATATATATATATATATATAAGAAAAAATTACTATATACATGAATATAGCAAAATTAATTCATATCAATTCGATATTCAAAAATCTCTAACTATTATTTCTTCAAGGATAATGGAGATATCACGTTTTTACATGTTTCACATAACCAGCTCTGCTATAATAATGTTTCGAACAATTCGTAAAAAATATATATATAATATATATATATATATATATATATATATATATATATATATATATATATATATATATATATATATATATATATATATATATATATATATATATATATATATATATATATATATATATATATATATATATATATATATATATATATATATATATATATATATATATATATATATATATATATATATATATATATATATATATATATATATATATATATATATATATATATATATATATATATATATATATATATATATATATTTGTACTGTAGTTAGTGTAATATACATTTTATCCTTCAAATCAGATACGTTTTCAGTGAATAGTATTCAAATATTTGCTTGTTCTTGAAACTCGGCTTATATTCAAATAGGCCCATCATTGTAGATACAAGGCAAAAACAATTTTAATTACCATATTACAAATATATGATATAATATGTTAAGAAGTCATCTATCATTCAGTCATCATTGGTATATATCAATCACATTAGTGGCATAAGATAAAAATCTAAAAGATAGAGCAACTTCAATGAACTTCTAATTAATGTTTATGAAATAGATGAATATGATTGATTCATCTATTTCATAATCCATCGAATGAAAGAAGCGTGTCTCATTGAAGTAAATAAAATCACTTGGTTCATTCATGACACACACATATATATATATATATATATATATATATATATATATATATATATATATATATATATATATATATATATATATATATATAGTGTCTTTCGATAAATAATTGTAATAAATCTGCTTACGTAATACTTGAATGGCCCCATTCTCCTTGAACTTGAGTGCTAAAATGTGGTATCTGAATGCTCTTTCTTCCGTTTATCTTTACATTTCATTCCAGGTTGGCGATATGATTTTTGCTAAACTTCAAATGTGCGATTTTATACCGACACTCAGTGCGATCTTCGAGATTTTTTATGTTGATTTGCTCTATCTGTTTGGACCTCTTTGAGCCACTTTCTTCCGCATTTACTCTTCAGAATTATGTTTGTTCGGTGTTTTGGACTGTTTCATTATGAAGACATGTACATAGAACTTTTTGTCTATGCACATACAAATACTATTTGTAATTGTTTTTTGAAAGTTCATTTGGGGGCCTGGAAATCTTTCTGAGAGTTTTCGGTTCTTGTTTTCCTATTTCTCTAATTCTTGGTTTACCGTCAATAACCATTGTTTCAGCTGCGTAGGTTGCTTCTGGAAGATTCGTTGTGTTATAATGCCTCAACTCTTTCGAAATGCATTTTTTGTTATAGTACGCCCATGATAGCTTGTAGGCAATTTGGACCTTGGTAATTCTCTGTTCATTAGCGATTCGGTTTAAACCTGAGGACTGTATAACTTCTCCGAGATATTCAACATTGCCGTCGTGCAGAATTTCACCACGTTTTGTGATAAGAGACGATTTATTTATTGATTTTTTTCCATGTATGTGGTTTCATCATGAGAAATTTGTAACCTGGTTTTTTGCGCAATTTCATGTTGTTTGCAAAGGCGAGACAATTGACATTTATCTGATTTCCTTTTTTGATACCTACTTGTATGCCCTTCACATGGAGTTTCCATTCCCTAATGATCTTTTCTAAAACAATATTGAAAAGGATTGGCGAAAGTCCGTCCCCCTGTCGCACATGGGATTTGATTTCGAATGGATCTGATACTTCACTCCAGAATTTTACTTTGGGAGTTGTACCTGTAAGTGTCTGTTCTATAATTTTTGGGGTCCTTCAATCGATCCCAAATTCTTTCAGGATTTTGAAAAGGATTTCGCGGTCTACCCAATCATATGCTTTTTCGAAGTCAATGAATGTGATCACTGTGTTTCTACATTTCGTCATCTGTAATATCATCTTTAAAGTCCAGATCTGTTCAGAACATGATCGGCCTTTTCTGAATCCAGCCTAGTACTTCCCAATTAGGGGATCCGCTTGGTGTTCTACTCTGTTTAGGAGTGCTTCAGAAAGTATTTTGTAAGCAACCGGCAGTAAGGAAATTTTTCCTTTTAATTATTGATATCCATCTTGTTTCACTTTTTGTCTGGTAGATGTATCATCGCGCACCTCCAATCATTCCAGTCTGCTGCTTTGTTTTTTTTTGAGTTGCTCGATAATTACCGTTATCTCTACCATATCAGGAGCTTACAAGTCTGGATGCGTAAACTCCGAAAAGTCGAACCTAAGTTTTTCTTGTGGTGGATTGCAGTTGAGAAGGGTGTTAAAATATTCGGCTAACATTTTGCAGTTATTTTTTGTGTTAGTTGCGAACAAGCCGTCGGATTTTTTGAAACAAAGACTGGGCGCTTGGTATCCTCGCAAGTTTTCTCTGAAAGTTTTGTGAAAATCTGTACTATTATTATTGGTGAAATCCTTTTGTATGTCGTGACACCTATTATTGTCATATCAAATTGCGTTCAACCAGCGATGTTTCCTGGTCTAAGGAGGTTGCCCTAGCCTAACAGCTG
Organism: Henosepilachna vigintioctopunctata; assembly: GCA_030704895.1. Taxonomy (NCBI): domain Eukaryota; kingdom Metazoa; phylum Arthropoda; class Insecta; order Coleoptera; family Coccinellidae; genus Henosepilachna; species Henosepilachna vigintioctopunctata. The sequence goes on from JARQZJ010000012.1 coordinate 1,236,328, forward strand.
TCCAAAATTTCTTTGGAGGAATTTCCCAATTCGTCGATTCTTTCCGATTGATTTGTGCAATGATTCTTTTCTTGTGGAGTTTCAGATATTCAGGATCTAATCTGAATTTTTAGGTAGAAATTTTGTATTTTTATTGGGTTAAAATTTCGTTTTTATTTGAGGAAGATGAGCATCCGAATCAAAGACGCTTTTGGGAGTTCTGACATTGTGCACATTGGTTAGAGCATTGATTCCCAAAGTGGCCCAGGTGGACCCCCAGGGGCCTACGGGAGACTCGACAGGGGACTACGCTGAGAGTGATAAAAAATGGTGGCCCACATTTTTAAGCGGGGCCCCATGAAAATTACTTTGATTTTGATAGTGAAGAACTGAGATGTTGGCTTGACTTGTCCTATCAATATAGGCAGATAATATTTTAAGAAGTTCAGCGACTACTACTTCTAAGCCAGTCAGAATATTTCTTCAAATCACAATTTATACTATACTGGGATTCTGTAAGGTATTAGTAGAAAATACCTGAACTGGATCATTTGCTAACATAAAATATTCACAGTTCATTTTCAAGAATTTTAGAGAATGAATATATAGTAGATACAAAAGTCATTCCAAAACTCATTCTTGTGGTTTCATATCCTTTAAGTATGACTCAATCAATTTGTTTCCCTTTCCCCTGAATCCCATTTCATCTAGTTTACTCAGTAGACAGTTTACATTATCTGTGTTTAGACGATATCAAAAGCCTTTAGTAAAACGATGAAAATTAATATAACATCAATTTATTCTGATTTGAATTTAAGAAGGTCGATTGTCACTCTCTTGATATTGCGGTGTTCCATGTAACCATATTATTACTCATCGTCAAATCCAAAATACTGATTTACAAAATCCACCATCCTTGTTCGATCATTTTTTCTACTAATACTGAAAAGGTGTTCAGAATTCTGAATTTAGAATTCTGAATTTAGAATTCTGAGAGTATGTTAATCAGATTTTCAACCCTTTTTGTGAATGGAAACTATCTTTGCAATTTTCAGTTCTTCAGGGAAGTGACTGGTTTCCTGAATGGTTTTCGTGAGTTCTACAAATTCACTACCTATTGTACTGAACAATCTGAGTGAATTCCTTGTAATTCGATCGGTACCAGGTCTCCTTTATTAACAATGTGGAATTTTTTATGTGCTCAAGGACCCAGTTCGATTTTTATTGAGCTTCATTTATGTTCTGAAGACAAAAGGCTATTTGCAACTGGGATTCGACGGCGAACTATTTCAAGCTAGATTCTGAAACATGTCGATGTATATTGGATACCGAGAAAAAAGCAGAGGTGACAACCTATATCCTAGACCTAATTTATAGTATACCTATGGACATTTTTCAATATTTTGATTCTTTGAATACGAATGAATCTTTGACCAGTGTACGATGTTACAGTTGTTTCATTACAATAGTAATCTAGTAATATATTGATACATACGATAATCTTGAATTTTGAACGATAATTTTGAATTTTTCTTTTTTTTTCTAATTTTCAGACAAATTGAATTTTTCATATTCATTATCATCTAATAGCTACACGTATTCCACCAAAAAAACATACAATCTTTATTTTCATGCTGATTCCTGTGCTTTTCAATTAATTCAGTTCAACGATTCGAAAAAACAAAAAAAATTCTCGTTTACTGAATGCCAAAACGACCATTAAAAGAACCGATTATCTCTAGTTTTAGAGATACAAGCTACATTTCTCAAGTTATAAATTGCGGAAAATTTTTTTTTGAAATTGGCAACATTGTTAATTGTCAAAATACTCATAAGTTATATTTGTCAAATTATAGCTTCAATGCCAGAAGATTACTAAGTGTCATACTATTGGGGTTCCTGTGAAAATTATGGTATTTTGTGCATGTCATCTTGTTTTGAAATGTTTTGAAGAGATAAATCAACATGTCACAGAAATGTGTATATTTAGTTAACAATTTATGTTACATTCCTCCCATTCCAATCAGCCATGCGATTTGCATGAAGGAGAATTCTGCAAACATGGCAGATCTCCTAGATCCAATCAACTACCTGGAATATAAGTAGAAAATCTGCGGTGATTTAAACGTTATTGCTATAGTCTTAGGGATGCAATTAAGGTATACGAAATACTATCACTGTTTTTGTATAAGGGATAGAAGGGATAGAAAATCTCACTAAAACTTTTTTTTGTTGAGTCACTCAAAAATAGATAGTAGATAAAAAAATGTTCTTCTTCCGCCGTTACATATGAAGCTGGGCTGGATGAAGAATTTTTTCAAAACCATGAACCGAGAATGCAGGCTTTCAAATAAATAAGAGACAAATTTCCTAATCGAAGTGATGCAAAGATCAAGGAAAGCATCTTTGTTGGGCCTCGAATACGTTAACTTGAAAAGGACATTGCATTCGATCTACCTTTGAAAGGGAAAGAAAAATTAGCTTGGTAAGCTCCCAAGGGGGTTATACATGGATTTTTAATGACCAAAAGAGATGATAACTGCTCTCAATATTCATATCAGACATATTAATACACAACTCAAGTTTTAAGTCCAAAAAAATTAAAATGTTCATAGATTACTCTCGCTTCCCTTATCTGCTGATAATTTTGGAAAAGACTTTCCTTTAATAAAAACAATTGCTTTTAACAAGAGTCATTAACCCTTCTTTATTGATAACATAATCCAAAAAAAAAACAGAGAAAGATACTCTTACAAAGAATTTTTCGTACTCAGAAAAACAACAAAAAATATTTCATTCAAGTAATTATATACCTAACATGAGCAATGAAATTTGTAGAAGATTACATAAAAATAATAATAATAATAATATAATTTCATTGAGAAACATTCCTTACATAGTAAAATTAAATTCATTTCAATTGATAAATAATTACAACTAAGAGAAATGCTCTCAAAAGGACCGAATTCAGTTTGGAGTCTGATCTTCCATTCAGCCCTCGAGCAAAAATATTGGTTCAAACAAAAATCTTGGTTAAATACATATTTACAATAATATACAATTTTGATTGAAAAGAAAAGAAAATAAAAATTTCCTCAGAGATATTAAACATTTGAGACAATTTCACATGGTGAAGAACATTAGTGTTAAAAAAATATACAAATATATGATACAAAAAATTGATTCAAACATTATTGCCTACATCCGAATCATCGAAGTACTCTGACACACTATAGTATGCCTTTGTTAAGAGCAGAGATTTAACTCTCCTCTTAAACAAATGTGCTTTCAGTACTTTCAAATTCGTTGGTAAATGGTTAAAAATTTTAATGCTCTGACAATAGAGAGAGTGCTCAAATTTAGCTGTTTTATGCATAGGAATAAGTAGCACATCCCTGTTTCTTGTTGAATACTCATGATTACTATTCAATTTAATAAACCTATCTTCATTTTCTTTAACATATAACAAACATCTATAAATATATAAACACGGTAAGGTGAGTATGTAATTATTAATGAAGATAGGTTTACAAGATGTTCGCTGATGAATATTGAATATTAATCGAAGTATTCGCTTCTGTGTAATAAACACCCTATTTATTTCTGTAGAGCAACCCCACAGCAGAATATTATAATTTAGATGACTATATACAAGACTGTAATACACATTCATAACACAGTTTCTAGATGTTCTTGATTCTAGAGATTGCAAAAAAAGAGTTACTCAATTTTTTACATAAGACCTCAATGTGTGATGTCCATCTCAAATTTCTGTCTACATATATTCCAAGAAACTTCGTTGATTGGGATGATGATATAGTGTTGTCCCCATATTTAACATCCAAGGTACTAATTCCATTGCCCCTCAGACAAAACTGAACACATACAGTTTTGTCAACGTTCACCATCAGATTGTTCATTTGACACCAACTTACAAACTCCCTCACAATGCATTCACATGCCTCCAGAAGTTCTTCAGGAGTCCTGCCAGAAACAACCACCGATGAATCATCGGCAAATAGTGTCACCAAAAACCGGGAAAACTTCGCAGGCAGATCGTTTATGAACAATATGAATAGAAGAGGTCCGAGTACAGAGCCTTGAGGCACCCCAAGAGCAATATCATGTCTTTGAGAATAACTCTCGCCTATTTTCACTACCATTGTTCTTTCTTCAAGATAACTACGTAACCAATTCAGAAACACACCTCTGAAATCTAAATTGTAGCATTTATCAAGTAAAAATTCAAAGGATATTGAATCAAATGCGGAAGATAAATCAAAAAATAACCTCGCTACAAACAAGTGTTTATCCAAACACTCGTAGACGGATTCAAAAAACTTAACCGCAGCTGACTGAGTTGAGTGGCCGCTTCTGAATCCATGTTGCGCGGAGTCAATTATTTTGAATCTATTGAGATAACTCATCATTCTGGCGAAAACAATTTTCTCTATTACCTTGGAAAACACGCTCAAAATGGATATTGGGCGATAATTAGTAATTTCACTCACGGTTCCATTCTTAAATACTGGAATTACTATGGATTGCTTAAGGATATTGGGGAACTTTGCAGTAGTGATGGAAACATTTATAAGATATGTAAAGTGCTCGCCAATAATTCCACTAATTCCTTTCAAAACTTTGGCTGATATGGAATCAACACCGACGCTTTTTTTATTTTTTAAGGCTCTAATGGTATCTTCAACTTCAATTTTAGTGACAGGGTAGAAGTAAAAATTGGTGTTCACCATGGGTGATAATGTGCAAATCCGAGATAGGTTATTGCCATATCGAGATGTTAATTTGGTACTAGCCATTGTGGAAAAATGTTCGGCGAAAACATCAGCTAACTGATTCGGATCGTCAAACACGTCCCCCTCAAAGTTTGAGGTCACATCACTTCGCCTACCGCCACTTTTCCCAGAAAGATAGTTAACAATATTCCAAATTTTTTTATTTCTGTTCGATGAACCATCAATAGCTGAACTATAAAACGTATATTTCGTATTTTTGATAAGCATATTGTGTTGATTTCTGGCATTTTTATAGTTTTGTAGGGCACATTCCGAACGGGTATTCTTATGAAGTCGATGAAGGTAAGATAGGTTACGTTTACTTCGAAATATCTCAGTTGTTACCCATCTTTTCTTTCGATCTACCGAAAATACTTCACGCATAGGACAGCATTGTTCAAAATGATATCGAATAATATCAATGAATTAATCAAAACATGTATCAGCATCAAAATTATAAATCAGGTCAGAAATATTGTATTCAGATAAAGAAAACAAAAAATTATTCATATTTTCCTGACTAATATTTCTGGAAGAGTAAGTTGTTTCTTTTTCATAATGTGAATATAATTTGCACCAACAAAAAGAATTTGAGTTCATTGTTGGTAAATAACAACGACAAACTTGACTTATTTTCAAATTTTCCTTTTCCAAATTTTTCAAACATTTATAAGTGGCGTTTATAAAATATTTGGCAGTGAATGTGATAGTTTTTACATATGTCAAACTGGACGTTCTATACAAAAAAGAATCGATGAACATTGAAGATCAATACTGTTGAATAAACCTAATACGGATTTTTCTGAACACTGAATTGAACATAATCATTCCTTAGATCCCAGGAAGACCGAAATAGTACACTCAGGTACTAAGGGCAAAAAATTAGATACCCTTGAAGTCTTGGAAATTTCGATAGCCAAAAAGAAGAATTCATCTATTTGTAATGATCAGGTGAATTTTCCGTGAAACCAGTGTTAAATTTTGTGGTTTAGGATAGATATATGAGTGAAAAATGTACATTTGATAATGGCTTAACCACTCGAAACATATGGAGAGTTTTAACTATATTCAGTGAAACTTAAGTCAAGTGTGTTAATTTTTAATTTTATAGTTTTTTACCCTTAATTGGTTACGAACTTCCACAAAAATACCACCAACTCGGCTGCAATATGTCACTAAAAATACATTTTCTCCACTCCCATTTTGATTTTTTTCTCGCCTCATTGCGGAGATGGCAATGATGAACATGGAGAACGGTTCTATCAAGATGTTTCTGAGATAGAACGAACATATCTAGCCCGCTGGAATGAAGCAATGCTTGAAAATTACTGCTGCTTTAAGCGTAGAGATGCTCCAGAGTTCACTTACCAGAGGAATACTTAAAGATCACGATCAAAGAAATCAGTTGATTCTTCGTAGATCTATACATCTGGCAAATGTTTTTTGAAGAATTTTCAATTTAAATATCATTAATGATAGTGCAATCACACCTCAAATATTATCAGCATATGTACCAATTCATATTTTCTAATTTCTCAGAAACAATAATTTTCATCATTTACATATCAGTAAATGTAGATCTATTGAATTTTTTTCTTTGCCATATTCATTTTTCTTTACCCTACATTAGTAAGAATTGACTCATCAAATAAAAAAAAATTTTTTTTTTAATCTCAATCTGACACGCTTGAGTATTTCGAAATTGCAAATTTTTTTGCACAGTCTAATATTGACCACAAGTTTGAGTCACGAGCTTCAAGATTTCGATTGACGAGCTCGATTAATCTTTTTTTTCAATTTTTTTCATTTCACGTAGGATAAGGATGCTATCAATATATTAAATGCTCGAGTACTGCCATGTAACAGTTTCATTTAACATCTTTGAAAATTTACAGAAGCTCCCACCACCGATGGAAAGGTATACATTATATAATATTTTTTCTTTTTTATCAGTTAACCTTCGTAACCCAATAGTTTTCTCTGACGCTCTAGTAAATCCCCATTTATCTCGTAGGCTCCCCCACTATAAACATCAATTATATAAACTTTAAAACGAGAATATGTTTCGATGAAATTTCAAACCAGTAATGAAAATAAATTTTTTTATGAAAAGAATTTTTATACGCACATAGGAAAAAACACTATTTCAATAATGAAATAATGTTATTATGAAACAATATAAATAAATAAATAATATTTAGTTCACATAAATAAAACTATCACTTAAAATGTTTCGGTCTGTTTTTTTCTTCAAACAAACTTGATTTTCTTCTCATCTTTAATGTGTTGTGGAGGAGTGTAGGTATCTCTTCCTTTTCCTAAATTGAATGTTTTCGACACTTTCAACATCTTCGGTTGTTGACTCTTCTGATCTGCCCTCCAATATACAGTTTGGACGGCATTTCGTCCTGAAAAAGCATATAAATTATATATACTTATTTGATATACTGAATATTATAATTATAAAGAAATTCAAATTTTTTCATCAATTAATATTTCGTAAGATATATTGATAACATCTGGTACCTTTTTTTATTTTTAATTATTACCTAATTTCTCAGAATTTCTAAAATTTATACAATTGAGAATTGATCATTTTAACAATGATGCCGCGTTACCCAGCTCAGGTTTTGTTAAAACTCCAGAACATTTCCACTGTTCCTCGTTAGGCAATTAATGATAGCTACAAATGTTCTCATTCTTCTGTGCATAAAACTAAAGCAAATTTATATAAAATATCAAAAAATTTGTTCCATGACAAATATTTAAGGCAAGTTGCACTTTTCACTTTCAATCTTCTGATCCAATTCCAAAAGATCACTATAATATTAACGAAGTATATTCTATTATTTGCTTTAAAATCTGCAGACTAAGCACAGAACGGTTTTACAGTTAATCCTTCTTAGTTTTCATGAGAATCTTTCAGAAATCATTAGGTTCATCATAAATATTTATAGCAAAATGAAAAAAACCAGAGGTGACAAATTATATCCTGGAACTAATTTATGGACATTTTTTTAAATTTTGATTTTTTGAAAACGAATGAATCTTTGACCACTGTACGATGTTACAGTTGTTACATTACAATAATAATCTAGTAGTATATTGATACATACGATAATCTTGAAGTTTGAACGATAATTTCGAATTTTTCTTTTTTTTTAATTTTCAAACAAATTGAATTTTTCATACTTAATATCGTCTAATAGATACACGTATTTCACCCAAAAAACATGCAAATTTTATTTTCATGCTAATTCCTGTGCTTTTCAAATAATTAAATTCAACGATTCAAAAAAACAAAAAAGAACTTTTCTCTGAATTCTGAGAATTCTGCAAACATGGTTGATCTCCTAGATTCAATCAACTGCCTGGAATATTAGTGGAAAATCTGCGGTGATTTGAAAGTTATCGCTATACTCTTAGGGATGCAATTATGGTATACGAAATACTGTTCTTGCTTTTGTATAAAGGATAAAAGGTATAGAAAATCTCACTAAAACTTACTTGCTAAGCCACTCAAAAATGTATAGTAGATCAAAAAATGTTCTTCTTCCGCCCTTACATATCAAGATCGGCTTGATGAAGAATTTTATCAAAACGATGAACCAAGAATGCAGGCTTTCAAATACTTAAGAGACAAGTTTGCTAAATAAAGTGATGCAAAGATCAAGGAGAGCATCTTTGTTGGGCCTCGAATACGTTAACTTGAAAAGGGCATTGCATTCGATTTACTTTTGAAAGGGAAAAAAAGGGATTTACTTTTGCTTTAAAATCTGCAGACTGAGCACAGAACGATTTTATAGTAAATCCTTCTTAGTTCTCATGCAAATCACTCAGAAATCATTGTTCATCCGGTATATCATAAATATTTATAGCAAAATCTAGAAACACGTGTATATCATAAATTGATATTTTTCAACGTAGATATGTGATCCCCACTTTCAACTCTTTCGAATGATATCTACAATTTCCAATTTTTCAGATGGAAAGTATTGGCTTATGATATATAGTTCAAGAGCAGTGGCGTAACAGTAGGGTGGCAGCCCTGGCAAAATGCCACGGGCCCCGCCCCTAGAGGGCCCCCGACTCAAGGGGAGCCCGGTCCATGAGACCAAGAGCTCAGAATTGTTTTACATTGTATCCGAGTCTTTTATTTTACCGGAAAAGTTTATGCTTTTATTTTCATAAGTTCTGTTTAAAATCCAAATTGAGACACTAAAGTCCATAATACAATTTCAAGTCAATCGTTAAGCATTTCAACGGATCCTTATTGAAAATAATTTGATCAAATTTCAAACGCATGCATTGGTTTCTATATACTCGTATTTTGTCGCGGTACGTTGTCAGCGCGGGTGAGCATTGATTATCGGGGAATTCAGTCATTTTGTTTTCACTTTTTTCGTGGCGCTACCGCAACACTATGTTGAGGGAATTCCAGATTTTAAATTGTTTTATTAAGGCTCTACTAACTGCGTATTCTTTGTGTGATTATTTCAATAATTGGGGATTTGTATTCGAATTAGTTCTTTTATTCAATCTGCAAATAGTGGCAAAGTAAAGTTGATTGTGAAAGTTAGATTTTGAAATGTCTAGTTTCAGAAAATATTTAAGTGGGAGCGAAAAACGAAAGAGAAAGAGAGAGGCTGAAGAAAAAATAAAAAGCTACCTAAAATTAGTCAGTACTTGAAAAATTAATGACTTTAATAATGAAAAGTCGAATGAACAGTGCTTCAAAAGTGAAGAATCAGATCTGGGACATATACAACGTGTTATTGAGTACGCTGAAAATCTCAGAGTTCATTAAAATTAAACTAAGTAAAACCTGACGATTTTTACTGATAGGGCCACATCAAAAGAATTTGTCACGGGCTCCAGATGGTCTAGTTACGCCACTGTTATTGTGTAGAGGTATATTGAATATTGAATAGAGGTATCTCTATTCTCTATTAAAGATGTTATCGCTTTCAAGTTTTTTGCAATAATGAAGATACAATAAAATAAGATGATGTGATTATCAAAATCAGCTACAATATACTCAACTTATTTCTCTCATATATTTTTTGGCTTGTGATAAACCGTTTGAGAGATTTCTTCATTTTCTACTCAAAAATGTTATTGTTATCGACTTTCTATTTAGAGAAACTAAGATAGGAAAAAATAAAATCAATTAATTAATTCTCTTTCAAAATAACATAATTCAAACGAAAATTGTTATACTGATATCAGAAGGGTTCTGTGCTACAGTTATAACTGAAAAAATCAAATACTTGAAAGTGATTTTGTTTGTATTTTTAAACAAAATGAATAAATAAAATAAAATAAATTTAATCATTGTTAAACTTTAAAGAAATTAGAAAGAACTTTTTCAATTTTCATATTGAAATTTTTTATTCCTGTGAATATTTACTTTAATTATATAGAATTATTTATTTCTTCAATAGAATTATGGAATTACAGTAACTTGTTGAAATCACTAAAACCTGGATATTTTCTCAATACGTTACAATTTCATTCAAAAGTTTTATCATTAGAAATAGAATGACAATGGGCATATCTTACCTGCAATATATCTAGTGGCAGTGCTGAGCATATTTTTTGAAGACATTTTTGATTGTTGTGTAAATAACGAAATATAAGTAACTCAATCAATCTAGTACACTAAATGAAAACGAAGTTCGAAAGCGGTATTTATATAAAACCTTAGATAACAATTATCATTTTCAAAAATTAGGTGATAAGTTTTTGTTTATTTATGCCACATTTATGTCACTAATATGGTATGACTAATACGAAATGTATACGTCAATAAAGGACATTCAGATCGAAGTTTACTCACAGTCGTTTGAAGCATGATTTTGATCTGAATTTCTTACTGATCTTTCGATTTGCATCTGCTTACAGCAGTTTTGCACGATTACACCAATGCTGTATATTATAGGATGAATCGGAGTCTTCTAAGTTTGAATATAGTAACGACAAAATTCGTTACATTCTCAGCAACGAAAGCAGATCAGAAAAGTTCAGATGTCTTAAGGGTTCATGATGCTGGTAGCTCAGACTTTGCTTGTTGTTTGTGTGATAATATCCAGAAGAGTGACGTTACGTAAGATCAGTATTTGAAGAAGGATAGGCACATAAATAACTTGGAAAACAGACTCAGAGCACTTGTTAACAAATTTTATAAATTGAAGGACATTTCAGCAGAAAAGTATTCACTCAGGATATAAAATGCTCTTGTCGAACTTACGATATTTTACGCTACAGCATTATCTTTTGAGGTGGCTGTTATAAAAATGCTTTTAACCCTGTATCAGAAGCACAAAATGATATTTTTAGGTTCATTCTAAGGAAATAACGTTTTTCTCTGATAGAAATAACTCCAGCAGTTATCTGTATCAGTATGCAGATGTTTTAACTGCTAATTATAATGTTATGCATTAGAAAACGACTTAATGAAAAATATCTCATTATGTAAGTAGACAGGCCGACTGCCCTGAAATTAGTACCAAAATAAATACCAAAAACTATGAACAAAGAAATATATTGTAGTACGCTCGGATGTTTTGAAGTAGGGTATTTGACCGTTTCCACAAAAATATCTCAAATTATTCGTTACAGCTGATGCATATTTCCCCTTTCATTAATTCTCTTTAAATTTTTCTAATTTTTATGAAAATGACAGAGAAAGTTTGAATGAATAAGAAGCCCGCCAAAACACTGCTATACAGGTTCCTTAATGGGGTGACGTCACAATGCACTAAACACAGTAACCGTCACATTGTAATACGATTGTCAGTAGAATAGCAACACCGGTTCTGGCCCACTTTGGACCATTTTTACATGTAAATTCCCATAAGGAAATCTAAGGTCGATTTTGCAGGATTTGTTCCTTTTCGAAAGTTTTTCTAATTCAAGGCAATTCTAATTCCATTCAAGGTCATTCAAGTTTGTTGGCTGCGTGACGTCATCAATTCCCCCGATCGCTCCCGTGGGGGAAATTCCCATGTTTTTTGCGGACCCTCTGACCCGTGACCGTCAAGTGAGACATCCCCCCATCCCGCCGCCACTCCCCCGCCAGCCGTGTCTCACCTCCACGGCCCATATACTACCGATTCCTTCATCATTTTTCTCTCAGCCGGTCGTCAAGTGAGACATCCCCACATCCCCCCATGCCCGAGAGACCTACTCAGCCGGACCGTCAAGTGAGACATCCCCACATCCCCCCATGCCCGAGAGACCTACTCAACCTTCCTGAAAAAAAGTTGTCATCTGAATTCGAAGCCAGGACTTCGTGCACATGAGACTGAAACATAACCGCTAGGGCTAGGCTATAGAAGCGTTTGAATTAAAGTTAGTCTAAGATCCCGATATAGAACGACCTTCACCGAGATGTTTATTTGATGAAACATATTTTATATTCAATTTAATTTGCCAATAATTATATTCCATATGGGTTGCCTAATAAATTTCAGTCCAGGATATGATTAATTAATAATTAAAAAAAGATTTTTTTTTTAATATTTCACCGGTTTGACTATTAGACAAATTCCACTCCAATCGAAAGTATGAAGCGCATAGAATATGCTAACGTTAGGTTGGCTATTCTTTTCCAGTCATAACTCTCTGGTTGCCAGGTGTAAACAGGTAAATCGATAGTAGCATTTTACACCGGTCTGATAATTTAATCAAATTTACATGAAAATAAAGATTATTTAATTATGAACACGGTAAAATAGGGTTGCCTGCGAAAAATCAGTCCTGAATTACGGTTGTCGAATTTTAAAAAGTGAAATATTGCCGCGAGTGAAAGTGTACGACTGAGAGGTCCCAAGCAACCGTTCCGTGCGTTAGAAGAGGACAGAGCATAACAGCTGCTTAAGGTCCGCCAATTTAAAGAAAAAGAGCGCGCATGCTATTTGTCAGTGCAACTGAAAAGGATAGCGATAGACTTGTATATGCTGTGTATCATTTTAGAGTAATGTATTATTAAAATAGAAGAATATATTTTTAATTAATTAATTATTTATGTGTATATATTTAATGTGATATTAAAGTATATATACATATATAGTAAAAGTAAATAAGAAGGCTATAGCAATAAATATGTAATACTAATTAAGAAAAAATTTTTTTATCAAAAAAATTATAAATAAATAACTTTTTTTTTAATTATTCAGCTTCTGAGTGATCGGAAATAAAGCTGAGATCTTCGAAATCTGCACCTTCTTCGTCATCACTCTCTGTTTCGGTTCTTTCGATGATATCATCTATTCTTAAAGGTGTATGATCCCCAATGAATCCTCGTGGTTTTAAATATTCATCTAAGTACCAACCGCAACTCTCAGGTTCAAGTTTGATACATATTGGATCTGTTGCATTCAGCCACATCGAATTTACGTAAATAGTTCGTAAAACTTTTTGTGTTAATGATATCCAGCACGGAGGTATGGAGTTTGAGTCGAAGCCTTTGATTTTTTTTAGAAACTGCTCACTGTCTTCTTTAGCAGAGTAATTTTTCATAAAAATGCGATATCTTGCATCATTCACATTAGTGCAATTCTTAATCCCATACATACAAGCTGTAAATTCTTGAACAATTTTCATTTTATCTTCAATGAAAATATCAGCAGCATCTGTTAATGACGCAAAAACAGCTGTTATGCTCTGTCCTCTTCTAACGCACGGAACGGTTGCTTGGGACCTCTCAGTCGTACACTTTCACTCGCGGCAATATTTCACTTTTTAAAATTCGACAACCGTAATTCAGGACTGATTTTTCGCAGGCAACCCTATTTTACCGTGTTCATAATTAAATAATCTTTATTTTCATGTAAATTTGATTAAATTATCAGACCGGTGTAAAATGCTACTATCGATTTACCTGTTTACACCTGGCAACCAGAGAGTTATGACTGGAAAAGAATAGCCAACCTAACGTTAGCATATTCTATGGGCTTCATACTTTCGATTGGAGTGGAATTTGTCTAATAGTCAAACCGGTGAAATATTAAAAAAAAAATCTTTTTTTAATTATTAATTAATCATATCCTGGACTGAAATTTATTAGGCAACCCATATGGAATATAATTATTGGCAAATTAAATTGAATATAAAATATGTTTCATCAAATAAACATCTCGGTGAAGGTCGTTCTATATCGGGATCCTATACTAAGAGGCTAGATGTTGATGAGTTGATGGAGTAACGTATGATAAGACTTTGATAACTGAACGATTTGAAGTTTATATGGACATTTTGATAAGAATTATGATTAAATTTCACCTCATGCTTATATTACGCAGAACTAAATTGGAATAATAACCACTTAATAATTTATCTGAAGATAACTCGTTTCAAGACCCTTCGAAGCTCAACAATCTTCTATTATGAGAATTCAAGATTACTCGGATTATGTATATAGGGATAAATAAAAATCAATTTTAGTTCATCATTTATTCAATTCATTCATATGTTCAATTAAAACAAAATTACAAGGTTAATAATTCTTCTAATATCGACATCTTCTTTCTTCCCTGTTCAGGTTCTTCCATTTTACGGTGCACATAAAAAAAAAATTAATGATTTACAAGGTGTTCGAATTAAAAAGAGATAGAGTGAAATTTTTTTTTTATTTTTTATGTGCACCTCCTCATACACCATACAACTATAAAGTTGCTCTCCTTCGACATATGAATATCATGGGGTCCAACTGACCCCAAGACGATCATCCCCTCTACCTCAGAGGGCAATGTGGCCACCCCCTCGAAGAATATAGTTGGTATCCTCTGAAATGAAATAACTATTTATTTTCTGGAAGTTTCAAGAAATCTAAAATTGTTTTGAGAAAGAATCTATATATTAAAAACAACTAATTATTCTGATTAATTATTTGAACTTGATGTTTTTTTTAGATCTATATAAAAATTCAATAAAAAAATATTGGATTTTATAGAAAATATAGGATTTTATAGAAATAAACTCAGTCCTCGAAGAATATAGTTGGTATCCTCTGAAATGAAATAACTATTTATTTTCTGGAAGTTTCAAGAAATCTAAAATTGTTTTGAGAAAGAATCTATATATTAAAAACAACTAATTATTCTGATTAATTATTTGAACTTGATGTTTTTTTTAGATCTATATAAAAATTCTATAAAAAAATATTGGATTTTATAGAAAATATAGGATTTTATAGAAATAAACTTAGTCCTCGAAGAATATAGTTGGTATCCTCTGAAATGAAATAACTATTTATTTTCTGGAAGTTTCAAGAAATCTGAAATTGTTTTGAGAAAGAATCTATATATTAAAAACAACTAATTATTCTGATTAATTAATTGAACTTGATGTTTTTTAGATCTATATAAAAAATTCTATAGAAAATATAGCATTTCATAGAAAATATAGGATTTTATCGAAATAAACTTACTCTTTCATTATGCGAGAGGTGAGCTCTCACCCTAGCAACAATTGTAGGCATATAATGATTTAGATCTGAAAAATTATCATTCTACATTAGATATTGCAACATCTTGGTCAATAGATTTCAATCGTTCTCAACTAAAAAAGCTGAAATCATTTTACTAATATGGTTTTGAAATTGAATAAAGAATTTAATTGTGAAGAAAGCGATTATTATACTACATAAGATAATTCAGCATCTTGATTGATGAATTTCAATTGTTCTTAACTAAAAGCTGGGATCATTTCAATAATTATATCTGGAATAAAGAATTCAATTATGAAGAGAACGACTATTGTTCTTTATAAGATCTTCATTGAGAAATTTTAATTGTTCTTAACTAAAAGCGGAATAATTCTGATAATTATATCTAATATGAATGATTTTGCAAAATATAAAGAACTGAACACTTACCCATTCTTTCTTTTTGAAGAACTGAGCGGTATGAAAATTTGAATTCCTATATTTATGCAGATTATTATCACTTTTTCAACCTTGATTAATGATATAAAAATAATGCAATTTGTCGAAGAAATATCGAGCGGTCAATCATTCTCTCAATTATGATAACGAATTGGAATAACAAGCAATTCATGAAAAAATGGAAAAAGTTCGTAATTAGGCATCATTAGTGAAATCGTCTTTTAGACCTTTGATGTTATCAAATTAAGTATATAGAATTATACAAAGACATAGGCAGATATGGATTAGGATGAATGAGTTGAAATGAAAAATGAAATTGAACCCTCGAAGGTTATTGTCGGAGGCTTCCGTTTCCAAATCTCGAATTACGAAGGGTAGTTTTGGTACTTTCCGGACAGACGTCAGGTGTCACTCAGAATTCAAATCTTCCCACCAATCATCTATCAATACTCACAACTCTCACCTGTGAAAAATCTGAGAACTACTGAGGTATGGAACAGTCAGAAGTGGGAGTGAAACGGTGGGAAACGGAAACCAAAACAGGAATGAAACGGCTGAAAACGGGGACGAAACAGTCGAAAACGGAAACGAAACAGGAATGAAACGGTCGAAAACAGGAATGAAACGGTCGAAAACGGAAACGAAACGGGAATGAAACGGTCGAAAACAGGAATGAAACGGTCCTACGATATCGATATGACCAATCAACAAGAAATTGAATTTCAGAAAGCTACACACTGTCACATTTGTGAAGATATTTTCAAACCGAATGATAAGAAGGTGAGGGATCATAATCATCTATTAGCAGAGAACAATTACCGTGGAGCGGCACATGAAGGATGCAATATTAATTATAAGGATAGTCACACGATTTCTGTTGTATTTCATAATCTAAGTGGATATGATGCTAATTTTATAATAGCAGATATCGCTACAAGAATGGAAGGAAAAATTGACTTGCTACCAATAACGAAAGAGAAATACATCAGTTTCACTAAACATTATGATGAATATTGTGTGAATTTCCGATTCATTGATAGTTTCCGTTTCATGGCTTCCTCTCTAGATCAATTATCATCATATTTGGAAGATTTTCCTAACCTGAAATCTCAATTCCCCGAAGAACACATAAATCTTCTTACGAAAAAGGGGGTTATGCCATATGATTATATCGACTCTAATGATCAGTTCAGCGAAACTTCTCTGCCACCAATTGAAGCTTTCTACAATAAATTGGAGAATAAACCAGGTCCTCGAAGAAACTACATGAGAGCTAAGCTTGTATGGGAAAAATTTCAATGCCAGAGTTTGGGGGAATATTCGGATTTATACATGAAAACTGACATCCTATTGCTAGCTGATGTATTCGAACAATTTCGTTCAAGCTGTTACAAGACGTATGGATTAGATCCTGCCCATTATTTCACACTTCCCGGATTTACGTGGGATGCAATGTTGAAACATACGAAACAGGAATTGGAACTTCTGACAGATGTTGATATGTTTTTGTTTGATGAACGAGGAATCCGTGGTGGTCTAAGTCAAGTTTGTGGGAAAAGAAGAGCTCATGCAAACAACCAATATACCTCCAATTATGATCCTACTAGACCTGAAAATTACCTCATGTACTTTGATGTAAATAATCAATATGGATGGGCAATGTCGCAGTATCTACCATACGGCAGTTTTCAATGAACTAATATAAATATAGATATATTGCAAATTCCAGACGACTCCTCCGAGGGATATATATTAGAAGTTGACCTGGAATATCCTAGGGAATTACATGATGAACATAATGATCTCCCATTCTGTCCTGAACATTATGATTCCAAAACTCGAACACCTTGCTATGCTTCAGAACAAAATGTAAAACTTATGGACACATTACATCGAAAGAAGAAGTATGTTATTCACTATAGAAATTTTAAACAAGCTCTGAAGAATGGATTGGTTCTCGCTAAAATACATCGAGTACTCAAATTCAAGCAGTCTGCATGGCTCAAGTCATATATCGATCTCAATACGGATCTGAGGAAGAATGCTAGAAATGAGTTTGAGAAAAATCTCTTCAAACTGATGAACAACGCGGTGTTTGGTAAGTTTAATTATACTCAAATGGTTTCACATACGAATATCTACATAATCTTTTCTATTGTTACAGGGAAGACTATGGAAAATATCAGGAAGAGGGTTAGTGTTCATCTTCTAACGAAATGGGATGGACGTTATGGGGCGGAAGCTTATATTTCTAAACCTGAATTCAAGAATTCTGTTATTTTTAATGAGAACCTTGTGGCTGTTGAGCTTAAGAAACTGGAAATATATCTGAACAAACCGATATATGTAGGGATGAGTATCCTGGATTTAGCAAAAACAACCATTTATGACTTCCATTACCACTATATGAATGAAGCTTTCAGAGCTGGCTGTACCATCTTATATACCGATACAGATTCCCTCATTTACGATGTATTTGAAGATCCATATGTAATGATGAGAAGAGATTGTCATTCACATTTTGATACCTCTGATTACCCTAAAGATAACCCTCATGGAATTCCACAAGTGAATAAGAAAGTTTTAGGGATGATGACAGATGAGAATGGGGGTGTTGTGATGACCGATTATGTAGGGCTCAGATCCAAACTGTATGTAGTGAAAAATTCTAATGATGATCTCAATGTAAAGAAACTACAATGGGAGAAAGAAGAGTATGACCCTGAAGAAATTGAATCCATGTGTCGAAATTATGGTACTACGAAAAAGGCTAAGGGTATTAAGAAATCAATCATCAAGAATAATATTTATTTCGAAGATTATATCAATTGTTTGGAAACATGGAAGCACAAAACCATCTCACAAAATTTAATTCAACCAAGGAAACATCAGGTGTATTCACTCACTCAAGAAAAGATCGCTCTCAGTCCCGAAGATGACAAACGGTATTTAGTTCCTGGAACATTCAACACTCTACCCTGGGGGGAATTATTCTCTAAATAAACGTAAAATGGAAGAACCTGAACAGGGAAGAAAGAAGATGTCGATATTACGGTATTATAGATGTCTCACTTGACGGTCACGGGTCAGAGGGTCCGCAAAAAACGTGGGAATTTCCCCCACGGGAGCGGTCGGGGGAATTGATGACGTCACGCATCCAACAAGTTTGAATGGCCTTAAATGGGACTTAGAAAAATTTCGAAAAGGAACAAATCTTGCAAAATCGACCTTAGATTTCCTTATGGGAATTTACATGTAAAAATGGTCCAAAGTGGGCCAGAACCGGTGTTGCTATTCTACTATTGTCAACTATTAAATTAGTGTTTGTTGACGATTTCATAACTTTACTGCGATAAAATGTCTTATAAATGGTGCGTAGTGCCACAATGTACGAACACATCTATTAAAACCTCGGAGAGAATGTTTGTGAACCTTTCGACAAATACTAAAATTCGGAAAAAGTGGTTAATTCTCTCTCGTAGAAACCCGAAAGATATAGCTATAAAATCTCACGCTTTCATGTGTAAAGATCACTTTAACGTAAGTAAATAATTCCTAAACCCTATATTTCATACATAAATAACGAGTTGATATTGTTATATATTCGTTATAGTATTCTCTATACATTCTACTATATTGTGACGTTATTAATTACGTACGTATTTTATTGTTGATCTTGAACGGAATAAACTGGATTTTATTCCTATCTTTGAATTTTTAAACTTTGGTATAATAAAAGATTTAAAATAATAAAACTTCAATACTTTATTGTATGTGAATTATATTAGCCAAAGGTCCATTAACGATGACAAAATTGTTATTGCAAATGGAAAAAGATATTTTATTGTTACATTTTATTGTGCAAATTCCAGATTTCCCAAACCGTTGAACATAACCAACAGCATCGTCTCCGTAAGTTTCTCTAGAGGACCTGTAAAAGCAAGGAAACCGTAGTATATTTCTTACATGTTTAATGTAGTCACGTAGTACTGCACTTGTTTGAATTTATTATGATTTTGGTTCGCAAATTGGTAAATAAATAAACTCAAAAATGTTGAGGTATATTAATTTTCATGCTTCATTATCTATTTTACATTTATTTTCAACTAAAGCTTGGTATTGAATGGTCATTTATCAAATAACATAAAATGTTTGTGATATGAAGTAAACTTCTTTAGACATTTTCTAAATTATTCATTCATTTAGAGTACTTATAATTTATAATATATAGAGTAATACTTACTATGCTGTTTTTACATTCTTCAATTCTGGAGCATACAAATCAGGATTGTTATTAAAAAATTGTCCAAACCATAATAGCGTCTATTCTTGGGAGATTTCTGCTATCAGCTCTAATAAAATTGCTCTCCATCGTACCTTATATAATATGTAATTATAATGTAATGTAATTATAATATTCAAAATAATTTCTCTGTTTTGTATCTAACAAATAAAATAGCTGATAAAACCAGGAAATAAGAACTCAAACACACACGTAGAAAGACATCAGAGAAATGAACGTTAGCCTTTGTTGGCTGTTGGCTTTGTTTCCTGCACGGTGAAGTCACTCGCGATTTAGCCAATCCAGTGCGTTTTCAATCACGTGATCAAATATGAATTTTCAATTATTTTATTATTGAATTCTTTTAAAAATCATATATATTTCAAAAGGATGTAATAGCTATATTGGTTTTAAATAATATTTACTATCAACCTAACAATATTTTGATCTATATTCTTATTGCAGTCAAATACCTTATTTGGTACCTAAGGAAATTGTGCAGTTAAATTATCAGATTGTGTTTAAATTTAATGTCAGATGTTATGTCAATACTAAGGGTGAGAGATTTTTTGAGTTTGTTTTCATTCATTAACTAACTTAGTCAGCCAACGTTGTTTTTTCATAAAAATTATTTCTAGAGAATTTCTAGTGTAAAAAAAATATCTCATTGTTAGTGTGTAGGTAAGGTGAAAGCGTCATGGAGCGCTGTGAAAACAAAACACTAAAAATTAATTTTTAATTTATTATTTATTCTTTAAAATATATATATATATATATATATATATATATATATATATATATATATATATATATATATATATATATATATATATATATATTTCAATAATTAATTACGACAATTACACTAAAAACTAATATCAATTTGTTAATGCTATTGCCTGAACAATATTTCTTGTTAACCGATCTTTAAATAACACAAACAAAATGGAAAGCTTACGCACTCAAGAGCATGCCACGTATGTTTGTCCGTGTGAAAAACATGATGTGCTCAAATCTGTTTTTTTTTGTCATTTTTCCAACAACAGTTTCGATATAAATAAAAAAAAATTTATCGGTTTCATAATAAATGTATAATAATAATTTTAAATTACAATACAATAACCGCTATTGACGTGAGCTAGTGACACTTATTGAGTACTTTTGAGGTTGTGTAAATCATTCAATTAATTGAATATAGTGCGGAATATACTAATAATTGATAATTTCATTAATTGTTCATAAAAATATGAATGAATAATTATAGTCCAGCAAATTAATAATACAGTTACTTGGGAACATAGTTAATATGAGAGTCAAACTGAAGTAGTAAAATGATAATTGTAAACGTTAGTACTACACTTGATACATAAACAATACTAAAGGCCGAATACTGTTGAGGGAGTAAGAGAAGGCTTATTGTGTGAGAGAAACAGGAGACCGTCTTCGGTCTCATTCCTACTGCGTGCTGTTTATATTGTGATGTTTATTGTTTATATTTTATATTATGATGATTATTACTGGGAAGTGACACCGGTATAGTCTGGCAAATGAGTGTTGATCCAGAAGAAGCGCGGAAAACTTTGAAAATCTAGCACTGGTAGTAACACTAAGTATAGTAGAAATAAATTCAATGAAGTTACAATCAAATGTTCAGCTCAGGCGGGGATAACTTTATTTGTTTGGGTGAAAATTTATAGTTGTAGGTATTTTTAATGCCATATCATAAAAAAATTTTAAAAAAATTTTTCTTCGAAGAATTTCAAAAAATGTTATGAGTGGATAACCCTCATCACTTAGAGATATGAGAAATAGACAGTAGCCGATTCTCAGACTACCTGAATGTGCATTCAAAATTTTATAAAAATCGGAGAAGTTCAACCACGCACACCATGACACGAGAATTTTATATATTAGGTTTATTGATTTAAAATAAACTTAAATTCAAACACTTGAACTTATGATTTACACTTTATTGACTACATAGCATGTCGCGTTTCGTCGTTACAAACGACTTCTTCAGATGCTTACAGAATAATTCTGTAAGCATCTGAAGGAGTCGTTTGTAACGACGAAACGCGTCATGCTATGTAGTCAATAAAGTGTAAATCATAAGTTCAAGTGTTTGAATTTAAGTTCATATTCAATTATAATAGATTTACATCAAGTAAACGCCAACACTATTAAATATTTATTGATTTAGACAATTACGAATACAAACAGGTGATAACCACCCAACACAGTACCCACTACTTGAAAATACAAAGTGTGTCAGAGTGAAAAACTTAATTTTAACTTTTATAAATGTTATTGAGTACAATATAGAGAGAAGTAGTCAATTAGATTATTGGGAGGTAGTGGAAATAAATCGGCTTAAAAATTCTGGAAACTTGCTCAATGAACAGATAGAATTAAACAATTCACCCTTGTTAAACCTTTTCAGGTAATAGAAATTATTCTCAGAATGGAATATCTTAGGTAAAACCAAAACCATTGAACACCAAAATTCCCTGATACATATACCTGTATTTTTCAAAATGTTGTTCTAATTCTGTAAGCATCTGAAGAAGTCGTTTGTAACGACGAAACGCGTCATGCAATGTAGTCAATAAAGTGTAAATCATAAGTTCAAGTGTTTGAATTTATAAGTTATATTCATTTATAAATGTTATTCTTATTTACAGGAATACATCCTCTTGAGTTTTTGCTTGATTGAATCTTGAGTGTAACGGAACAAATCAACATTACTCAAACAGTTACAGCATCGCATCACCCTGCAGAGAGGCGAGGCGAATTCATCGCGCTATTAGTATTACTAAAGGAAGTATGGAACATATCGATACTTCTGAGAAAACGGCACGGAACCTTGAAAGCTACGAAGGAAAGAAGGTCAGAGGAATCATAGATATTGTTGAGAAGTTTATAAAGAAAAGGACATCACTGATTTCTCTTCTATTTTCGAGGGAAATGAAACCAAACTAAGTTAAACGAAGAAGATAGTTTCCAGGCTTCCTGGGTGTCAATCGAAAGTTAAATTTGAAGGAGATAAACTTTAAAAATCTATTCTGGATTCTCTCGAGCCTAGCAATATATACTGAATATTTTGAACTCCAAACTACTGATGCAAAGTTGAGTTTACTGTAAATATAGGTTATATAAAATGGTGAAAGTTTTCATATTCATAAAGTGTCTACTTTTTCTAGTAATAAATCTCAGAACTTTATAAGTTGACTTTACAAGTTAACTTTATATATTTTGAGTGAATTGTGGATTTCTTCATGGTATCCTGATCATGATTCACTTCTGCATTAAAAATGGGTGTTAATTTTATAGTAAATTCCATTTTTTTGTTGCAGATTATAGTTTTCGTAAAGCATAATAATTATTTTTTCGTTAGTGCCCCATATTATATTGTACAGGATGATTCAAGTCTGGAAAGTAATTCACACACAAACTTTTAATTTAGGTGACTTACTGTTTATTAATTGGCAGAATATATATATATATATATATATATATATATATATATATATATATATATATATATATATATATATAATAGATATTGAGTATTATTATTATTACGATTGTTCCCGATGGGGAGAGCGATTGAACTTGAATTCGCAATAATTAGGAATTTTGCCTCATCTTTTTTGCATTCCAAAAACTTCTCGTCCTCTCTGAATGCTCTTTCTTCCGTTCATCTGTCCATTTTATTTCAGGTTTACGATTTGATTTTTACTCAAACTTCACATGTGCGATTTTATAGCGACATTCAGTGCGATCTTCAAGATTTTTTATATTTATCTGTTGTAGATCTTTTTGGACCTCTTTCAGCCACTCTGTTACGCATTTACTTTTCATAATAATATCAAGTAGTTTCTTCGGTATTCTGGATTGTTTCATTCTGTATACATGTGCATAGAACTTTGCTCGTCGTTTTCTGATTTCTTCAGTTATCATATTTGTCTTTTGAAAAATTTCATTCAGAGCTCTCTTCATCCAAATGCCGTTTCTATCGATTGGTCGTAAATCTTTCTAATAATTTTTCGTTCTTGTTTTTCTATTTCTCTAATTCTTGAATGACTCTCAATAACCATTGTTACAGATGCCTATAGTGCTTTCGGAAGAATTATTGTGTTATAATGCCTCAACTTGGCGCCTCTCGAAATGCACTTTTTGTAAGTATTTTATAGTAAGCCCATGTAAGCTCGTAGGCCCTTTGGAGCTTGGTAATTCTCTATTCATTAGCGATTCGGTTTGAACCTGAAGACTGTATAACTTCTCTTTGTAGGTATTCAAAATGGCCTACTTGTAGAATTTCACCATGTTTTGTGATAAGAAAAGATTTATTTTTTGGTTATCTTTCCATGCATTTCGTTTTGTCATAAAAAATCTGTAACCCGGTTTTATGAGCAACTTCATGTAGTTTTTCAAAGGCGAGAATGGCTACAGTTCTGTTGTTCGTGATGATAGCAATATCGTCTGCAAAGGTGAGACATTTGACATTTATTCGATGTTCTTTTTTGATACCCACTTGTAAGCCTTCCATATATATATATATATATATATATATATATATATATATATATATATATATATATATATATATATATATATATATATATATATATATATATATATATATATATATATATATATATATTTATTTATTTATTTATTTATCGTATAGAACTTGGGTTAAGCCTACTCATGTAATTATGTCATGCCAGTAGACATTCTATGAAAAGACTTCAAAAAAAGGTGTCTTATGCGTCCTCGCCTAGTTAACCGTAAGATGTAATATTTTGTTTATAACATTTTGTTTTACACTTATGTATTTTTTCAGAGTCCTGATGAAGAATATAAACCTATTCGAAACATAGACAAGGTTAATAAATTGGTTGTATATCATTTATAGTGGCCCTACTTTTACCGAGAGCTCATCTAGTACCTATTTTTTATATATATATATATATATATATATATATATATATATATATATATATATATATATATATATATATATATATAGGCAGAAAATAACGCGTTTTCAGCCGTGGGTATACATCAATTAAATACTTTGCTTCATCTGGAGTGCCCCAAGGTTCCATACTTGGTTCTCTGCTTTTTACAATGTTCATAAATGATATAACCGATGTCATTGATGTTGAGGGGTTTATTGTTCGCAGATGACTTTAAGTTTTTTCATCATGTTTCCAGCATCGGTGACTGTGAACGCATTGCAAGAAACTTGCGTAGTGTTGTAAGTTGGTGTGATTTCAACAAATTGAGCCTCAACATCTCCAAATGTCATGTAATGTCGTTCTCCACAAAATATAATTTGATTAATTTCAAGTATGAAAGTGGGGATGATATTTTGGAAAGACCCAATACATTTATTGACCTTGGCGTAACCTTTGATTCTCCAATAACTTTCGTGCCACATATCAATGCTACAGTAACCGCTGCCTGTAGAGTATATGGTTTCATTGTTCGTGTTGGAAAGGAATTTAGCAATATATCAACTCTGAAACCTTGTATTGTGCTTTCGTAAGATCTAAACTCGAATACGGATCAACAGTCTGGAATCCTGGTTATCAGTTACAAATTGATCAACTGGAGTCTATAAAGTGAAAGTTCCTGAAACTTTTGAGCTTTAGAATTGATGGAATATATCCACCTATGGGCATACAACATGAAACGCTTACAAGTCGACATAATGTGAACACACTCAGTGCGCGAAGGAAATGCCATTCAATAATCTTCTTGCATGAAATAATTAACAATAAAGTGAAATGTCAGGAATTATTGCAAAAGCTTAATTTCACTGTCCCAAGAGTTTCTTCCAGAAGCGCATTCACGTTCTACCTTCCAGCAGCTAGAACGAATGTTCTAAAATTTTTGGCCATTGCACACGATGTGTGAACAATGTAATATTTTAGGAGCTAAGGTGGATATTTTCAACTGTTCTGTTACTGATATTGAGGCAAATTTCCTTGATATACATAATCTCTGATAAAACAATTATTTACATGTATTCACGAACAGAATTCATATTCACTCATATAATTATGTGTGTATATGTGTTAATATGTGAGTGTATATGTATTTGTGTGTTTAAATTTATATGTATGTATAATTTTGGTCAGCATTTGAGTTTTTTTTTATTCTATATATATATATATATATATATATATATATATATATATATAGTAGTACATACTGGCACTATTAATCGAAATATTTCAAATAAAACTCTCAGGGAGCAGTCTACACAAATGTTGTCAACGAGAACGAACCAATCACGTTCCGTTCGAGAGTTCGAGAGCGAATATTAAGTGCTATTATAATAGGATACAATTGTTTCATCATTATTATAAATCATCAGTCCATATTTAATCAATCAATCAAGAATCCATCACTTTCAAAACGGCCACAGGTCCGTATGAGGGGAAAAACAATTCGTGAAAATTCACGTGAGCTCCCTATATCGAAGAAAAGACGAATAAACTCTCCCTAGCGTTTTAGATTCCTACTCATGACAACATTAGTGCGAGTACGTGAGGCTTCGTGGACATTTCATTGGACAACACAACTGAAATCTGTTTGCAATGTGTAAGAATGCTCCAATGGAGCGATTAGGCATGGTTTACATATTCATTTATATGTGCCTTACAGTTTTTTGGTTGAAATCTCACCTTCAGATTCTCACTACAAAAATTATAGCAGGAAGCACACATTGTTTTATAGTTCATTATTGGTCCAGAAAAGGCCTATTTTTTTTTCACCCGTATATTCATCTGCAAATTTTCTCATGTGGTTAATAGTGTATCTCCGTTGCTTTTCATTGATTGTTCACGGTTGTTTCCATTATATTCATTCCATAAATAAATGACAAGTATGTAGGTCGAACCATAGTTTTCGGTCTAAAATTTGATCATAACAATATCACAATCGGTTTCGGAATTTGTAAAAAAATATATAGTTTTCAAGTGCGTCAGACTTTAATTTAGGCGAAGTTAATGTTTGCATCGAATACGCAATTAATTTCTAGTATTTCATAATACCTATTGAAATCTTACGCATAGCATACGTTAAACCAATTGATAATGCTGCGTTGATAACATTTCTGATGTTTTTAGCAATAACAAAATTCACTTCAGGCACAAATTTTTTTTCAATATAAAAATGAATTATATCAAAAAACTGATGGTGTCGTCATGGACAGTCTTTTATCAAATGTTATTGCACAATTAGTTATGGAATTTTCAGAAGAAAATGTAATGAAAGATTTAGAAGAAAATATTTTATTATATGAAAGATATGTTCATGATTGTTCAATCATAGCAGATAAAGATCATATTACTATTGTAGAATGTTTCAATAATTTTCATGATAAATTACAATCCACACTTGAAGAAGAAAAAGATGAAAAATTTCCTTGATATAATAATTATAAGGAAAGATAACAAAATATCAATAAGATGGCATAGAAAAGAAATAAATTCGCAACGAACATATGTAATATACATATACATACTGCATGAAACACTTAAAGAAGTTCGTACACTTCTCATGGAGAATAATCTCCCTTATAATTTAACTTAAAAAATCATGAAAAACAGAATTCATAAATTATATAATACTTTACAGTCAAAAAAAAGTAAATCCAACACGAATAATTACATTCCCCTTCCATATATTCCAAGATTAAGTAGAAACATTGCAAACATGTTGAAACCTTATGATTAATGGCTCATACTGCACAAAATCAAGTCAAAGAAATATATACCAAGTTAGTGAAACAATAAATCAGAAAAAAACCCATTTCGTTCATAATATAGCCTGCAATAATTGCAGTAAATGCTATATAGGACAATCGTCGCAAAATCTTGAAGAAAGAATTAGAGCACATAAATAAGCAAAAACTCAAATAACAGCCTTACATAGAGATAAAATAACTGAAAAACACGATTTTGATTAAAACAATACAAAGATTTCAGCATCTGAGAAAGACAAAAAATGCAGAGAAATGTTACTCATTCATAAAAATTTGGAAAACACAGTGAATGAAAGAACAGACATAAAACATTTTAATTCTATCAACAACGATTTGATAAACCTTACAAACAACACTCAACAAATGAATACACAACAATCACCAAACATCATATCTCAAAACTCATTCTTTCCTGATCTACCATCAATTTCACACACATAAACGAATCAATAACTTTACTCTGGATAAGTATATAAAACTCTACTATGTCTAAATATATGTATGTATATATGTATATATAAATCGCACTCATCAGAATCACCTGGCTTACTATGAGTTTTTCAGAGGTCTCTCCATGGTGAAGAAGACTTTTTTAGTCTTCTAGAAGACTAAAAAAGACTTCTTTTTAGAACCATTTTATTCATATTGTAAAAATTCGCTTCTTGGGTTTTTTGTCCAATTAAAACAAAATGACGTTAAATTCTTTTCCAATAACGTTTCGGTTATTATTTTAACCTTTATCACATTGATCAAATTGATACAAATTGTCATATGATCGGTAAAACAAAAATTAATATAAAAATAATGTCTACAAACCCACTAATGATTTGAAATCTTATCACAAACATGAACACCTCAGACACAAAATTCGACAGAAATAACAATTATATTGGCAATCACACTCAAAATATCTGAAATTTTTCTTTCAAAAAACAACAAATTCATCTCTCGAAGCATATTGTAGATATATGAATCGACTTGGGGACTGATCACGTTTATAATATCACTCACATCAAACAATACATTTTTATATATTTTGCAGTGTGCTGCTATGGGGTTAAAATATTGTTGTTTATTCTACTCAGACCAGTTATGTCAGTTTTATCGTTGATGGAATATGGAGTTTTCTTTATATAGATCATTTCTTGGATTTCTCGTTTTCTTTTATGCTGCTCATTTTTGAGGATTTTTGTAGCCAAAAAATCGAACTTATGGCCTAATGTTTGTTGGTGTTTTTAGAGGGCAGTGGTATTTTTTTATCATACCTATGTCCATTTAATTTATTTTCCAAGTATTGGCTAGTTTTTCCAATATATATTCCTGTACGGTCCGATCAGGAATCTGGTATATTGTGTGGGTTTTTTTATCGGTAGGAATCGTACTTTTTAGTCTGCTGAAATTGTTTTGTAGCAGAGTATACCCCTTATGGCACACCTCTATGTCATATTTTTCGAATAGTTTGTCCAGATTTTCAGACAGATACGGAATATATGATATGCATAGATATTGGTTGTTCTTTTTATCTTTAGTTTTATCCGTGTTAAAATTGTTTTGGTTTTGTGTTGAATGCTTCTTTTGTGTTTGTTCAAAAATTGCACCGACTAGTTTATTAGGATAAGAGTTTAGATGTAGTATTTCCTTCGCTTTATATACTGCGTCATATACAAACTCTGAGTCACTCAGTTTAATTGCTCGATCTGCTAGCCCAATTATTGGTTATATGGTGCTGCGAATTATAATTGAGGTAACGTCCCGACCATGTTTTGGATTTTCAATATAAAGTTGCCAAGACTAAACAGTTTTTAAGAGAAAATCCCGATCTGAAAATTCTACAATCTGAAAAACAAATAAAACTGAATACGATAGTAAAATTAACAACTTGATTCTAGAAAAACACACGTACGAAGAACTCAAAACTGATCCCACTGCTATTGATCAAAAGAAGAATAACGAGCTCATCAAAAGGTGGGAGAACAAAAATTATATCTCCCCAAGTATTGCCAAGCAACTCATGATACAGAACGCGTTAGCACCGAGAATATATGGGTTTCCCAAGTTACACAAAGCGGGAACACCTTTACGGCCCATTGTATCCTGTATACAATCACCTTTTGAGATTTTATTTAAATAACTAAAGAATATTTTATCAATAGTGGCTCATCAGAATAACTATTACATAAAAGACTCCTGGAGTTTCAAAGAAAAGTTGAAGGATATTGTGATCCCAGATGAATATGAATCAATATCATTGGACGTGGTATCACTTTATACCAATGTACGAATCGAATCTGCTTTGAGGGTTATAGAAGCAAGATGGTTAGATATAAAGAAATACAGTGACATCCCATTAAATGAATTCTTAACAGCTGTAGAACTCAGACTAACTTCGACTTATTTTACAAACAACGCGATGGATGTGCTATGGGTGCTTCAGTTTCTGGCATAATTGCGCAGTTGGTGATGGAAGATTTGGAATGTGATGTGATTTCCAGATTGGATTTTTCTCTACCATTTTTCTACAGATATGTAGACGACTGCATCACTGCAATTCCCAAAAACAAGACGGAATATGTGTTGAATTAATTCAATAACTATCACGTAACACTTAAATTTACCGTGAAATCTGAATTTATAAGAGAATAAATTTCCTTAACATAACCATTCATCACAGAAACAACAAAATGCAGACAGAATAGTACACCAAATCCACATGATCGGGACGTTACCTCAATTACAATTCGCATAGGAGCACTCTGCAAAATATATAAAAATGTATTGTTTGATGTGAGTGATATTATGACGTGATCAGTCCCCAAATCGAGTCATATATCTACAATATGCTTCGAGAGATGAATTTGTTGTTTTTTGAAAGAAAAATTTTAGATATTTTGAGTGTAATTGTCAATATAATTGTTATTTCAGTGGACTTTTGTGTCTGAGGTGTTCATGTTTGTGGTAAGATTTTAAATCATTAATGCGTTTGAAGGCATTATTTTTATATTCATTTTTGTTTTAGCGATCATATGGCAATTTGTATCAATTTTATCAATGTGATAAAGGTTAAAATAATAACCGAAACGTTATTAGAAAAAAAATTAACATCATTTTGTTTTAATTGAACCAAAAAACCCAAGAAGCGAATTTTTACTATATATATATATATATATATATATATATATATATATATATATATATATATATATATATATATATATATATATATATATATATATATATATATATATATATATATATATATATATATATATATATATATATATATATATATATATATATATATATATATATATATATATATATATATATATATATATATATATATATATATATATATATGTGTGTGTGTGTAAGGTGAGGGACCAGCTTACAAGGATCCATTTTGAACATGCTGACCTCTTCTCTCAAAAATGATTTGTACATTTTGGAAAGCAAATATTGTAATTATGTATTGTTTCAACTGAATAAAGATTAATATTATATATAGAATTTAGGTAACGGGAGTATTCAGTCTGGTGAAGTGTTTAAAAACTCATTTATTCATAACAATTCTCAATATTTCGACACTTTTTGTGTCTTTTTCAGGAGAAAAACAAGCTGCAAAGTAATGACTACAACGTTGAATTTCAAATTAATTAGGTAGAAAATATAAAACTACTTACAATAAGAGTTTATGCAATGATTATAACAGAACTGACATTATTCAACAAACGTCCCTTATTTTGTTTTGACGTGCACCCTACATATTGCTGAACTGAATGGTCCAAGACTCTGATCACAATTTTGATTAAGAAAATATTGGATTTTTGTATAGGTAGAATAATCACAAAAAAGGTTAATTTTTGGGGAAATGAGATATGAATTACACAACACAGACAATACGTTTAACGCTAGATCAGATATTGAAAAATTGAGCATCTATAACAATAATTTGAGATAGAACAAATCAAAACATTTTCCCATAAAAGTTTACGAGTTAATAATTCAATATTGACACCCCGCACACACCTACAGTTTATGAATAACACAACATAGACAATACGTTTAACGCTAGATCAGATATTGAAAAATTGAGCATCTATAACAATAATTTGAGATAGAACAAATCAAACCATATTCCCATAAAAGTTACGAGTTAATAATTAAATATTGACACCCTACACACGCGTACAGCTTTCTAGGGTGTTGAATTTCTGACCATTCAGTTCAGCAATATGTTGGGTACAAGTCAAAACCAAATAAAGGACGTTTGTAATTTAAACAAAACTAAGTGGATTTGTATTTTCACTCTAATGTAGTCAAACATAACAATATTGTTTCGACAACATAGTGACTTCATCAGATTTCGATAATAAACTGTTTATCATCTACATCTGATGAAGCCACTGTGTTGGCGAAACAACATATTGTCATGTTTTGAATTATTTATAGTGAAAATCACAAAATCACTCAGTTTTATTCAAATTATGTATTTATATTTTCATCAAGTATCGGCTCAATCGATTAATGATTTGCTCAAGTGGTTGTTCAATCTGCAGGTGAATAAAAACCTAGAAATAAAAACAATCCAACAAAATCTTCGATTACTTTCATTATAATAATTGAAATGATATCACTATAATTTAGATTAGTTTATTTTTTCTGAATTGATTGAAAGGAATTTTCTGAAATTTAAAAGAGAAGTGCTTTCTTGCAGATCACTCTACTGAAATCTATTGGCATTAAATTAAGCTTGAGAATATTTAATAATTGAATTCCACTACTACAAAAGTAATAAAAGTCAATAAACTATTCAAAAAATATCTATATATATATATATATATATATATATATATATATATATATATATATAATCTTTCCTATTATGTTTGAAAATGTTCTATTTGCACCAAAAAATACGTTCAATTCATTAGTTAATTCTCATTATCTATTTAAGATGATTCAATATTTCAATGTACACAAAGTAGTTATTTTCCGAAAATAATATTGACAATTTGTTGCTTCATTAAATTTGTTTGGTCTGTTAGAGATAAGCAAATAACGTCAGAGACTGTATGACGACTTACATACCAAACTATGAGAAATTCAATATATTTGATTATACAATATCCTCAACTAAAATAATTACAATATCCATATATTCGACAATATGGTTTATTATGTGCATTAGTAATAGTTGATCTTTTTAGCGTAGTTTTTTTCAGATAAAACACTCAATTTGCATCATATATTCAAAATTTTTATTGAAATTGATATCTTGGCCTTTGCCATTTACATTTTAGAGATAGCTTCATATAAATGTTGTCCGCGGCTCCGTATCAAATGGTCCATTCGGAAGGTCCAATGTTGCGTCACTTTTTCGTGCCTTTCGGCCTGTATCCCACAAATTACGCGTGTTATGTTATCCTGTAAGGCATCAATCGTGTTCAACTTGTCGACATACACAAACGACTTTACATAACTCTACAAGAAATAATCCAGAGGCGTCAAATCGCATGATCTTGGCGGCCAATTCACAGGGTCTTGTCAAGAGATAAACTGCTCACAAAATTCGTCCTTCAACATGTCCATTGTTTCACGAGCTGTGTGGCATGTGTCACCGTCTTGATGAAACCACATGTCAATCAAGTTCAACTCAGCCAACTGGTGTAAAAAAAAGTTGCGTATCATGGCTCGATATCGTTCGCCGTTGAAGGTAACGTTATTTCCACGGTCGTCTTTGAAGAAAAATGGACCGATGATGCCAGCAGCCCTTATACCACACCAAAGTGTCGTTTTTTCGGGAAGCAGCGGTAATTGTATGTCATGTGGCTGTTCATCACTCCAGATGCGACAGTTTTGTTTATTTACATATCCGTTAAGCCAGATATGAGCCTCATCGCTGAACACAATTTTTCGATAAAACAGTGGATTTTCATTAAGCTGTTCTAAGGCCCATTCACCAAAAATTAGACGTTGTGGTAGGTCATTCGGCTTCAATTCTTGCAGAAGTTTAATTGTATAGGCCTTCAAACCCAAATCAACACGTAAAATTTTCTCTCGCATAAATATGAAGAAGAATTCACGCGGATCATGTCACGGATAGTCAAACAACATTATTTCGTATTTTAATTACAATTTTTGTCGTATGTAGAAATCAATGTAATGAGCATATTTTTGAGCCTAAAGACGACGATATTGTTAATATATCTTTCATGTAATATCTGTTTTTACATTTTACTGTAGCTTTAAAATCATTGAAGATAATATTGCAAGTAACGTCCATTTAGATTTGAGTTGCCTACTTCGGGTAATTAGGAACGGTGTCAGGAGGGTAAATGTGAACATTCCCAATTACCCCTATGAACTGATAAATCTTGTATACATATTCTAACACTACAAATTGTTTTAGATGCCTCGTCATTACAAGAGAAAAACCACACCTAGAAATAAATAAGATATATAGGTGTATATATATATATATATATATATATATATATATATATATATATATATATATATATGATTATATATATTTATAAATCAAAAGTGGACACTGTCGGCATATCCCGCAATTAGTAGCAGCCGTTGACACGTGTTTCGAGCTTATTGGCTCTCCTCAGAACGGCGTAGCCAAGTTCAAGTTGTACGAATCTGGAGATAGAAAAACAAGAAAGAAACAAAAACACTTTCTTGTTTTTTTGTATCCAGACTCGTGTAACTTGAACTCGGCTACGCCGTTCTGAGGAGAGCCAATAAGATCGAAACACGTGTCAACGGCTGCTGCTAATTGCAGGATATGCCGACAGTGTCTACTTTTGATTGAAATTTTCCCCGCGTTGAACATTATTCATATATTATATATATATATATATATATATATATATATATATATATATATATATATATATATATATATATATATATATATATATATATATATATATATATATATATATATATATATATATATATATATATATTGTATATATATATATATATATATATATATATATATATATATATATGTATATACATATGTATATATATATATATAAACAATAAATATATATATACAAAATAATTGTAATACTTATAGAGATTTTGCTATGTCGTTCACAATTACCCCATATCGTTCCTATTTTCTCCGCGGACTGTTCTCCATTACCCCATATGGTATCGGGTAAATAAGAACACCAATATTTTTTATTTTCATTAATTTTTTTATTTTACAGTTTATTTTCAAGCATTTTGATTTAAGTTATTTGTAGGTAGATTAGTAACGTTAATGTTGCAATAAAAGTTGATTATATTTGTGACTTTCTTTACATTTTTTTAGGCGTTATGAGTTAGGTGTTCCCAATTGCCACACTTTCCCCTAACACATGCCCAATTGCAACGGCGACGAATTGACATTTCACGACCCTCATTAACACTGTACGCTACGGCTGCAATATTCTCTTCAGTGCGCGCTGTACCCATGCGAGACAATGGTGTAATGTCTAAAAAAGTAAACTTGGTGCGAAATTTGGTGATAACAGCACGAATAGTTGATTCAACAGGTCGATTATGACGACCATAATATGGACGTAACAAACAATTCACATTTTTCACAGAGCACGAATTTTGATAGTAAATTTCAACAATTTGCAATCGTTGCGCGTTTGTGAGTCTTTCCATGATGAAATGGCAGAGTATACTGAAAACTTTACATTTTAACATATGCCATTATGGCGTATGCCATTACCAACCAGTGCCGCCAACCTGAAATACTTTACTCTTCAAAAATCATTTATATAATATATTATATAAATGATAATATTATATTTATATAATATATTATCGTTATATTATGTTCTGATTAATCTAATCTGGTCCCGTAACATGGTCACGGGCCATTCTTACACATCTACGAACAAAGTTCTGAGGTTTTGGCTAAAATTTTAATGAAATGTCTACAAAGCCTCTACTTGCTCTCACTGATCTTGTCATGAGTAAGCAATCTGAAAAACAAGTTCGATGATTTTCGGAACGCACTTAATTTTCACTCTAAAAAGTGAAAGGGTGTGTTCTCGTTGACAATATTTTTATTAACAGATCCCTTAGATATCTAAATATCTAATCTATCTTTCAGAACGTCGCAACCAAGGTCAAGATGTACGAACCTGAAAGAGGACAAAATAAAAGAATACTGCTGCAAAATAACTCATCACGTTTAGGTTTCCGCATGATCTCTCAGATTTGGAATATTCGGTCATTGCTTCGCATGTGCAGCGACTATTTATCCTTTACAGAATTTATAAAACAGAATTCGAATAATGAATGAACAGAATATCAATGTGGAGAAATTACTATCAAGAGAGAAAATTATCGTTGAAGCCCGCGAAAGGAAGCAGCTGTTGATACGTGTTTCGAGCTTGTTGACTCTCTTCACAAGGGAGTAGTCAAGTTCGAGGCGTACAAACCTGGAAATGGACAAAACGAAGGATGCGGAAGTCTAAAAGTAATGACTCCCTTCGCAGGAGTATTCTTTTGTTACTTTCGTTTCCAGATGCGTACACCTTGAACTTGGCTTCAACGTTCCAAAGATAGCGAACAAGCTCGAAACACGTGTCACCAACTACTTCAAATCGCGGCTTTACCGAAATCTTTTTATTTTTTGGTACTTTCCCCCAGCATCAAACCACTTTGCATTATATATATATATATATATATATATATATATATATATATATATATATATATATATATATATATATATATAAAAGGAAATGAAATTTTTTGTGCTTATGGCACTGAATGAAATATTCAAGAAAATTAACACTAGAACATTCATTTGAAAAATTCAAATTAATCAAGAGAATATTATAGTAGAGGTAGATATGTGAACGTGCACGATGTGATGCCTCCATTATCCTTCAAGGGATAAATGTTTTTTCAAATGAATGTTCTAGTGTTCATTTATATATTATATATATATATATATATATATATATATATATATATATATATATATCTACGGATGGCAGTAAACACGAGAGCTTGTCTCACCGAATGCATTTTACCACACTTGGTAGGGAGTTAATTTTGTTTCTTTCACAAGAAGGCAAGTGAGAATTAAAACACATTCGATTCTGCTTTTTAAAAAGATAGGGCTTTGGTGCATTAGGAAGAAGTGGAAACTCTTTCTTTTAGATACGTATGCCACTGATGATTCCCAGAATATGATAAAACAGCGCTGTATGGTACATCGACATATGACAGTCTATGGATTGGAAGACATGATGATATCATGAATCTCGATACTGAGAATTTAAATGTGATCAACGAGATGGTTTTTTCATATCCCCCTTCCTAATTCCTCATGCAGACTTTTTCGATAGCTTTCAATTTGATTTTAAAATTCCTACTGCGGTAAACCCCTTGCTGTTAAAATTCGAAAATAAAAATTCTCGGGATTGAGATTCCTCAAATTAAAAGAGACACGTCCATGACGAAGCGAAATCTCATCTCCCAATCCGGAAAATTTCATGAAGAAGCTAGAAATGGACACTCAATCTTAGCAGAGAATTCCATTCGTTTATTGCATCCCAAAGTTTGTACAACTTGATCCTAGCCATGGCGTTCTAACAGGAGCCAGAAGCCTGAAACAGGTGTTACCAAGTTCTTCCTTGTACGGATTGAATAGATACTATCAATTTCATTTTAAAATTCACCTCCTATTTCCAACAATGAAAATCTAAAAGATCAGTACTATTTTTATTCCCTAATAATTACCTACCAACAAAGTACCACGATATGATACAGACTGATAATTATCACTCAATGGAGCGATGCATGACTTATTCCTCTGAACATCAGCAAGTGTAATGTCACGGCGGACTTTAATCAGACCATGAATAGCGTAGCCGGCGGTGTTGCCAAAATTGGGATAGTGGTCTACTCTCCTAGTCGGTTGTTCCCAAACTTTCAAGCATTATATCAACTCTCTTTGTATATTGCGAAAGAGTAAGAAATATTATTTGTATTTATAACATATAGAATATCATATTGGCTATTGTGGGCACATATTTCTGTAGCAGGAAAATTTAAAACATTTATTATTGCAAGAAAACAACGATGTTTTCGATAAAGCCCCACTGCGAATAAAATACGCTTAGTCAGTGGTACTTATTTACATGAAAAGTTGCCTAACCAAATTTATTGAATTATTTGAGAGAATAGAAACCTTGAAAGAAACGCTGTAGGAATTACTCAAATTGAATTATTCACCTAAGTAAAAATGAATATTATATTTCTGATAAGCGAAACCAACAAACTACTCTATGAAAGTATTGAGCTTTCTTCGTTTAATTTTTGATTCAGTTTTCCCGTGTTAGGCTTCATTATTTTTTTTGTAAAGTCATTCAAAATATATTAGAAAAAATGGGATTTTTTCAAAATAATTAGAACAAGGCATGTTCATAATATTTTTATTGTCTTTACCACATAAACTGCAACAATAAAAATCTTTCAGGGACTCATCCAATCTCACGATTGAAATAGTGAGATTACACAAAATTGTTTTGTGGTGTATTTTAAGCAAAAACGCCAATTCGAGGAAAATGTCATTGATAATTTTTTCAAATATGGCACACATGTGAAATAAGACGTTTTCAACTGAATCTGTAGGTATATTCAGTGCTCCCCTTTGCAAATAATTGAAATATTCATTATCAGTCAAATTTCCTATACTTTCAGTAACAAGCGAGATGTAGATGTTATATTGTACTTTTCTTGATATTTTTTTTGTGTGAGGCATAACCCGATATATATTATTGAACTGATTGATCTATTTCAAATTCTCTCAAATAATTCGTAGTTGAAATGAAAGTAGGCTTGTCACATTCTTCATTTTGGGGACAGTTAAAGTCAAGATCGGTCTCATCACAAAAGTTTGCTGTTCTTTTTTGTGTATCTGAAAGTGAAAATTCCTTGATGATTTTGCGAATACTTGTTCGAGTCGATTTTTCTTTTCAGCATTTACGACTTCGTCGACACTAACATTCTACTTAGAACCACTTATATTTGCTAAATGTTTTGTCTAACTTTTCAGTAGTAAATTTTCCAGGTAAGATATAAGTTATCTCAAACGTTTTAAAAGCTTACTTTATTATATCTAAAAATACCGAAGTACTCTTCTCTAAATATCACTTCCCTGATGATATCAGTTTCAGGAAAACGCAGGGCAAAAACAAATGAATATTTGTTGGGGACCAATTATATTGTGGCATTCATTTCATCCATTTACTCTTTAAAATTTCATTTTTAAGGAAAATGAAAGTCGGTACTAGCTGCCTATCCGCCCGCAGGGTGCTGTTATAATTTGATTCACAACCCGGAATGTAACAAGTTTTCATCATTTCAAGAGAATATAATTATCAGAAACTTACCTATTCCAAGCTTGGATCTTAGTGAATCAACACTATATTACACAAAAAAATTATTTGTAAGTAATCCGTACTCAAAAAAACACAAATTCGATTTCGATTCGATCAAATCGGTACACACAAAACACTTCGTTTTTATAATTTAATGTTATATTCACAAACTATCATCACTAGCATCTATATTACGCTGTAGAAAATTGAGGAATAGAGGATTAGTACTGAAATCGTAAAATATTCAACTTCAAACTACGGAATCTAAAACAACACAAAATTAATCTCATATCAATGAAATCGGTAAGCACACTGAACAGTTCGTTCAGAGGATATAACTATAAAGATTAATAAACAATAAATTAGAAATGCCGAAACAGTAAAATATTTAGGCCTCATGTTAGACGAAAAATTGAGTTTCAATGATCATGTTGACTTCATATCATCTAAAATCTCTAAAAAAATCTATTGAAAAGAATAGGAAAAAACCTGCCGACATATGTGAAATTATTGTTCATATTGTTATTTGGTTTAACTAAATAAAAAATTCAAAAGTTACAGAAGTTACTGAATAGAGCCATGCAAACCATTTTACAGTGCAATAGGTATACCCCTGTTAAAATCATGCTGAACTCTTTGGAACTAATGTCTGTAAATCAAAGAATTTTGCTTCATATATATTCATATTCAAAATAAAAAATCAGTTGCTTCCATGTAATGTAATAAAAAATGTAACATATGTCAGTGATGTGCATGTGTACAACACTAGAAATACTGATAGTTTTTATATCAAAAGTTGCCATCTCTCTAAATCTAAAGATAGCATATACTATGAAGGATTTAAGGCTTTCAATAATCTATCAATTATATTGAAATCTAGTACTAGTATTAAATATTTAAGCGTGATCTTAGAAAGTATATTTCAAATGAGATAGGTATATAATTAAAAATTGACGGTTCAAAAGATTTTTGTATAGCTTCAGCTAAATAAATATTATTAGTATTATTTATCGCCAGTTCTTCAACTTTTTTTCAAATGTAGTAGAGATGAGCGAGGAGAAAGTTAAGAATCATATACTGTAGGATGTAGTATCAAGAAATATCTCCTTTTGTGATCAAATTATAATGCTTTTTACCTAGCTTTCACAGTATCCACTAGTGTCAACATTTCTATCTAGACGACTGTAGCAGTTAATTAATAAATTCCCTCGTTCATCTATTGACATTGTATTATATAGAAGTTTAAATTCAAAGTGAAAACAAGTTGTATTTTGTGTTTTTTTATTACGATCAAGCTACAAAGAATGTAGGGATCTATAGTCAGATAAGTTAGATGACTTAAAATGAAATGGTTATCT
Source organism: Henosepilachna vigintioctopunctata (assembly GCA_030704895.1). Classification (NCBI taxonomy): domain Eukaryota; kingdom Metazoa; phylum Arthropoda; class Insecta; order Coleoptera; family Coccinellidae; genus Henosepilachna; species Henosepilachna vigintioctopunctata. The sequence goes on from JARQZJ010000012.1 coordinate 1,276,825, forward strand.
TCTTCTTCCAATTAGGATTTCCACGGGAAATCCAATGGGCTAGCTGCTAGGCCTTTTGACCAATTCCAGTCGGCTACAGATGTGCCTCCACTAAAGGTTATCTCGAGGACTCTATACACATCCTGTGTTGACTCAATAATTTCTTGATGTCATATTTTCTTGTTTTTAATTCTTCTGATAAATTTTCCGTTGCTGGTTCTTCGTTGTCTTAGGCTCTATGTTCTGGATTCTCTATTTTATTTATATTATTTATTCATTTTCTTTATATATTTCTTGATATAACACTGGATTCTCTACAACCGTATGCTAAATCGTGATTTGAGAGTATGAGAAAAAATTGTAAATGGTTTTTATGGTTACACTATCTGTATGATTGAATAAAACATCGAGGTAACTTATGGGCGATGGAATTTTAAGTTTTAATAGATCATCTTATAATTCACGTCAATTTTTGTTACTGTTACATTGAAATAGAATATGGTTGAGATTACCATATTTCCCACATTCGCAGCTATTATTATTATATATTTTAATTCTGTTTAGATGCACAGAAATTATGCAAGGACCTGACCTCATTCTGCAGATAGTGATATATTTTCTGGGTAGTTTATGTCTTTGTACCATACTTTATTAAAATTGCTTTCACCTCTCTAAAATGGTTATATAAAAATCAATTTGCATTGTCATTTTATATATCTGAAAAAATATAAATTTTTTCGTTGTGACATATTATACTAAAATTCAAATTTCTTAGTTTCGAATTGTGTTGAAATCGAAATGCCTGGATGTGGCAAACCTAATTGTCTAACCAATATCAACTACGCTTTGTTGACAATTACGTAAGATTTTGTAAAGGAAGCCCTACGCGCAGAGTATTACAAGATTCAATTGAAACTAGAAGAGACGGTCCACTTCCTTATTTAAACACAGTATAAACACTGCTGCTTCATTGTACCAACAACTTAGGAGATACCGAAACCACAAATGATAGCCAATTCAACGTGAATGACATGTAATTTGCGTCAAATTATATCTGCTGTATGATTAGGCATTACCTATGGATTGTTCGATACGCCTTGAATGTCTTCAAAAGACGTTGATTCAATCTGAATGAGGACACAAAATAATGAATAACCTAAAAACAATTCTTTCAGTTTTGATTTCCCTTGAAATTCGACAACAATATAAAAACCTACTAATACTATAACCCTTACATGGTTAGGGTTATGTGTTTTATGTTAGAAATAAAGAACATTCTACAAAGTATTTGTTTATTCCTGAAAAAAAGTTTGATTTATCAGGGACATAGACTTCCTTCGTTCATTTTTTCTATATTGTTTCTAACAACTTTTTCAATTAGTTTGAAAATCAAAAATTGAAAATTTTTGCAGTGATGAAGATAAAAAACTCTCTATTTTCTCCTGCTATTTCTGCATCAAAATTTTTGTGTTTGGATTCAATACTTTAATAATAATAATAATCTTTATTTAAGGTTTTCTTAATACAATTATATGGGTGAAACAGTAGTATTCTAATTTCAAATCTATCTTGTGAATTTTGTTGCCTTAACAAAGATAATACATTTTCTCACAAAGACCGTAGCCTGTGGTGAGTGCGAAGAATATCTATTTATATTCTGCAATATTTAATACCAACATACATACATATCAAGGTATCTATTTTAATAATTTGAGAAAAAACTTATCAATATGAAAATTTTATAACAATGTTGGGGAGAAGCGAATATCAATATGATAAAAATGTGTACACTATCATATATTGTTTTACAACCATTCAAGTTTTTAAATGTTCACCAGTTGATGAATCATATATTTGTCCTTGGTTTTCATCGAGTTCTTTATGGCAGATGTAGTACAGACGATAAAATTTTGGCACCATTTCGAGAAACGGGATATTTTTGCGTTCCGGGGTTATCTTTGGGAACAACCGAAAAATGGACGGTCCACTCTGAACGCGACATCTGGTGACGATACTGTTACCCCATTTTCGAAAGTCAAACTGTTCAGGAATTATACTGTTTTTTGACAATTGTTTCGTGGTTAAAACCATTTTCAAAAGTTAAGCTGTTCAGCGGTTTAACTTTTATTAACCGGAAACAATTTTCAACAACCCATATAGGTCAATTGAAAACTCGCCGGCCGGACACATAGATAGCGTGACTAGATATAGTTTTGACAGCTGTCGGATCATTAGTTTGTGAATTACAGAATTTTAAGTGAAGCAACTTTCGTTATTGTGAAAAAAGGATGAAAAGGAATTTCGCGTGTTGATAAAATATGGCTTTTCGAAGGGAAAAAATAAGTTGAATCAAAAACTTGGCTTGGTGCTGAGTTTCCGGACACTACCTCAGGAAAATCGACCATCAAGGATTGGTATGCTTAGTTTAGACGTGGTGAAATGAACACCGAAGATGGTGAACGCAGTGGACGCCCAAAAGAGGTTGTTACCGACGAAAACATTTAAAAGGTCCACAAAATTATTTTTGATGACCGTGAATTGAAATTGAATGAAAAAGCTGGCACTCTAAATATAGAAACTGAACGTGTACATCATACCATTCACGAATATTTGGATATGAGAAAGCTCTGTGCAAAGTGCATGCCGCGCGAGCTCACTTTTTACCAAAAACAACAATGGATTGATGATTCGGAGCAGTGTTTGAAGATGATCAAGTGTAATAAACCTGAGTTTTTGCGTCCATATGTAACCATGGACGAAACATGGCTCCATAATTTCACTCCGAAATCCAATCAACAGTCATCCAAATGGACTGCAATCCCGCTCCACAGCGTGAGAAAACGCAGCAGTCGGCTGGCAAGGTTATGGTCTCAGTATTTTGGGATGCGCATGGACTAATTTTCATTCACTACCTTGAAAAAGGAAGGACCATCAACAACGACTATAACATAGCATTATTGGACCGTGTGAAGGATGAAATCCCCATCCACCGTATTCTCCAGACCTGGCCCCCAATGACTATTTCCTGATCTCAGATCACAAAAGAATTCTCGCTGGGAAGAAATTTTCGTCGAATGAAGAGGTGATCGCCAAAACTGAGGCCTATTTTGAAGCAAAGGACAAATCGTACTACAAAAATGGCATCTAACAAAAAGTCAGAGGGGTCGCTTTAATCAGTGTATCACCCTTGAAAGGAATTATGTTGAATAAAAAAAATTAATTTTGCCAAAAATGTGTTTTACTATGATAGGCCCGCGACTTTTCAATTGGCTATTTTTCAATTAACATAATTTGGAGAAACTGAGCATTTTTTATTCGTATATTGAACAATATTTGACCAAGAGATCAGCGAATTATATCAGATAAATTACAGTTTTATCTTTTATCTATATTCTTTTCGAATAGATTCAACATGAATAAATAGTTTATAGATTGTTTGTTTACGTAGAATCTTAGAAGTTTCGGTATTCCCAGACCGATATTCCTCATAATTTTTTTAAATGACACGTTGACATGCTGCAATTATGACATTTCGCGTGATAGAAAATTTTCGTATGATTTATTATTGAAATACAATTATGATAAGATAAGGCAAAATCACATTCTCGTATATTTCCTAGTAAAATTCATCTCATTAAGAACTTAATTACTGCAGTAATCGAAAGCGTGCAATTTCCAATATTTATATACTGAAATTTAAAAAAACTAGTGATACGGATAAAGGAAACCTATTCAATTCAAGTGGAACAACAAATCAATCGAGCCATTGTAATATTATTCTTATGATTATAAACAAAATGATAAAGTATTTACACACACACACACTGATAATGTTTTTGATGAATTATTCGAAAGAGAATTATAGCAGAGCTGTCTATGTGAAACATGAAAACATGTTTCATGTTTTGATAGGTATAAAGGGATAGATGTGAGAGAATATTGAAATCGGTGCCCACATTCATTAGAAGCATAAGACGTTATAAAGGGTGTTTTTTTAGAGGTATAGAATTTTAAGTTGGCATTACTGTTGAAGATGGCGACCAATTTAACAGCTGAGAAGTGATTTATTCTCAGTTTGGTTCGGCAGTTCATCATGAATAGACTCACGCCTGAACAACGTTTGCAAATAGTGCAATTTTATTTCGAAAATAATGGTTCTGTGCGGAATACGTATCATGCGAATTTTGTTTAGCGATGAAACGCACTTCTGGTTGAATGGCTACGTCAACAAACAAAACTGCGGCATTTGGAGTGAAGATAATTTTCAAGTGTATGTCAAAACACCGTTACATCCAGAAAAACTGACAGTTTGGTGCGCTTTATGGGCTGGTGGAATCATTGGTCCGTACTTTTTCAAAAAGGATGATGGCCAGAACGTTACAGTCAATGGTGATCGGTATAGAGCCATGATTACTAACTTTTTCATTCCTGATTTGAACAACCATGATGTCCAGGAGATGATGATGTCAATCGAATGATCCTTCGTTGTTTTATTGCAATTTAAAGTTCTATACCTCTAAAAAAACACCTTTTACTATTTCGAGCTACCATGCCTCCTAGGTGACGTAACGTCCAACAAACGAAAAGCATCGACTTCAATTCTCTAATATTCTCTTATGGCTCAAAAGACAGAAATATACTGTTAAATCTTAGTAATCAATAGGACACACACGTGAATACATCTAACATTAAAAGTTTCACACGTCCTTATCAATTAAGATACTAAATTTTACAACTCTAGTTTTTGAACAATTTCATCTAATTTGATGAACTGATAATGAAACAATATTTATAATTTTCTCATATTTAATAAATACGCATGACGCGTTTCGAAGTACTACTTCTTTATCAAATGCTGAATTAACAATAAATGTAATTTTACAAACTCAATATTATAGCTACTCTCACAGGCCGTACCAGTTATGTTCTATGACTAACCTGGAGTGAGGACCATAGAATAACTGATATCAGAAAAGAAGGAATCGTATACCTGAAATTGAACACAGAAAATTAATTTCTAAAGTTAGGTATACCAACTAAGAATGTTCGAAAAAATACAAAATAATTATATAGGGTTGTCTCAGAAAGTTTTTCGTTTTTATTTTTATGTTGAATAAAAAACAACAATATCAATTAAAACTCGTTTTATTTATTGTTAAATTAAATATAAGTTCTTGAAGTTTATTTATTGAAAACAACTGTTTGCAAAGGCGCACCATTCGCTTCTTTACGCTCATTTAACCTGAAGCTAAAATTTTCACTGGCTGGAGCATTGCTCTTGGAATAGAGTTTATTTCTTCAGTGATTATTTGCTTCAAAATGTTCAAATTGGATGGCAATGGATTGCAAACTTTACTTTTTCGGTAGCCCCATAGGAAAAAATCAGCAAGCATTAAGTCAGGACTCGGTGGCCAGTCGATGTCTCCTTGACTGTTTATCACTCTTCCGGGGAATGAATCGTAAAGAGCAGCTAATGAATCATTTGTAACATGAGAAGTGACTCCATCATGCTGGAAAAAGGTTTCGCGGTTGTAGCCATCCTGGTTTTGCATTTCTGTAGCTAAAGAAGTCCGAATCATATGGCAATATCGACCAGTACTAACGATCTGAGTTCGAACTCGGTCATCCTCAAAAAAATAAGGACCGATAATTCCTCGACTTTTTATGGCAGCCCAAACAATAACTTTTGGCGAGTGCAAGGGCTTCTGAAGCAGTTCTAGCGGATTCTCGGAAGCCCAGTATCTGCAATTTTATTTATTGATGTGACCGTTTATGTGAAAATTCGATTCATCGGGGAACCATATGTTATTGAAACCCTTTTTCATTGTCCTGCAGAATTCGACTCGTTTATCAGGATCATCAGGCTTCATTTCTTGAACAATAACAATTTTATAAGTGTGAAAATGTAAGTCTTTCAAAATAATACGATGAACCGTAGATTTGTTCAAATTAAGTAACTCATTTTTTGCAATCTCTAGAATCAAGAACATCGTAGCTAGAAACTGTGATATGAATGTGTATTACGGTCTTGTATATAGTGATCTAAATTTTAATATTCTGCTGTGAGGTTGCTCTACAGAAATAAATAGGGTGTTTATTACACAGAAGCGAATACTTCGATTAATATTCAATATTCATCAACGAACATCTTGTGAACCTATCTTCATTAATAATTACATACTCACCTTACCGTGTTTATCTATTTATAGATGTTCGTTATATGTTAAGGAAAATGAAGATAGGTTTATTAAATAACGATTATTCCCGATTAGCAGAGCGATTCAATTTGAATTCGAAGACTTTTGCACGAGTTTTTGAGCCTCTCAAAAATGCTTCATCCTCTCAGAATGCATTTCTGGCTGTTTTATTCCAGATTTTTGGTTAAAATTCACAAGTGCTATTTTATAGCGACACTCCATGCTATCTCCAGATTTTTTATATTGAAGTTGTAGATACTTTTGGGTCTCTCTTAGCTACTCGTTGAAAATTGCTATTTTCTTCAAAACCATTGAATAAAAAGAAATTATTCAATAGTTTTCATAAAGTTGCAATTTTCAACGGAACATTAACAAGAAAAAAAAAATATATATATATATATATATATATATATATATATATATATATATATATATATATATATATATATCAGTAGTCTTGAAAATGAGCTTACGCTCGAAACATGTTGACATATATATATATATATATATATATATATATATATATATATATATATATATATATATATATATATATATATATATATATTTCTTGAAATTGATTTTTATTGCCTGTTTGAGGTATTTATTTTGAAAGTTTTTAGCATTAACAGGCTTTTTTAATATGAAAAAGTTTATTTCTGTTGACGTTTCGTTGTTATATTACAACTTTGTCAAAACTAATGAATAATTGAATTTATGAGTTACTATGGATATCAAATGTCAAACTTAATTTTTTGAAAAATCAAATTAGTTTTTTTGTATATTCACTTATTGATTATGAAAATCAATAAGTGAATATACAACCGTCGTAGACACAACAACATAACCGTCGTAGACACGGCCACAGAGCTCATCTAGTGATGCAGTGTCGATGTTAAGGACATCGAACTGCCTCTGTCATTCGAGTGGGAGATCGTGAGGGAAGAACAAGAGTAGCAAGGCATTCCAGTCTGAGATCGTGAGAGAAGAACAAGAGTAGCAGCGCATTCCAGTCTGAGATCGTAAGAAAAGAACATAGAGTAACAACCACGTGTCGGCATAGTAGAGTTCTTTGCAAATAAGGGTTATACATAAGTGACATTGACATTGTTGTATTTATATTTTCAGTTGTTAATAAAGGATATTTATTGATTGTTAAAAGTTATTGGAATTTATCCGTCGAAACCCATAATTCGTAACACTGGTGTCAGAAGTGGGATAGGATAAACCAATAACTAGAATTGAACTAGAAGTGATACAACAAAAATGGAGGCAATGTTAGAAAAACTCTTGCAAAAATTTGCCGAGCAAGAACAACGTCAACTGGAGAACGAACAAAGGCGACAACAGCAAAGGCAGGAAGACAAGCAGCAGTTATTGAATTTCGTTGCAAATTTGGTACAGGACAAAGGGAAATTACCGGTTGAATTGGAATGTGAAATGAGTCCAGTAAGCGATGAACTCATGTGTCCAGGAGATGTGATTTCTAATGAAACAGGTAAAAGGATTCCAGGTAATGTAGACAATGTAATGATGGGATTGGATCAAAATATGCTGAGTGATGACAGGCAGGAAATAGACATACAGAATCGAGAGGAGGAAGGTCCAGAAAAGGGAGATTCTGATGTGACAGATAAGGTAGTAGAAGTAATGTCTAATAACAGTAGAAAATTGACTAATCCCCAGCAACGGAAGGATTACAAGGTTTCCTCGGACAATTGTCCCAACACGCAGTGTAATAAAGTAATTAATAAAGAAGCTATGAAGGACCAAAGTAAAAGTAAAGGTAGGAGAAAAGAAAGAATAAATCCCTTAAGGAAATTGAAATGTCCAATGGATTGGGCTATGTGTTGGCTCCAGAAGGAATGAGGGCACAACAGAGTAAAAGACCTGTTAAAGGGTTAAGGGACTGTCGACAACTGAGAAGAGCAGTAACAGGACATGATGCTTCGGTGAGAGCCCCGAAATCTGAAGTAGCTAAAATATCAAGTACAAAGGTATTCGATCTGTATGATGAAAGATCTATTCTGAACGGTGAATGGAAGGGAATTATTGAAGATTTTGCAAATAATGGAGAGTCCTTTAAAGGAAAGACTTATTCCTGCGTTAAAGGTTTTGACAAGAAGTTATGGTTCAGTATATGGGAATAAGACAAGGATTCGGATTGTAGAATATGGAAAATTATTCCATATTCTAGTAAGCACTTGTGTCATAACTAATTTATTTGTTTTAGACTTGAAAATGATCCTGGGCGGTGTGTTGGACTTGTGGACCAAATTTAGACTTGTATACCATGTTAGACAAGGTAGAAGAACTTCTCAAGCAAATGCATGGGGGAGAACGTCCGGTGCATTTTGTTGTCAATAAGACCATTGCAAGAATCAGAGAAAAGTTTTACTGGGTGTATTGCCGTGATGACGTAGAATAGAAGCCTAGTGCAGGAAATGTACCACATGTGCAGCTACAAAGGGACCACTGAAGAAAACCCATGGGAAAATGGAGAAGTACAATGTCGGATTACCGTTTGAGAGGATTGCTGTCGATGTTGCCGGTCCTTTTCCTACCACCAACGATGGCAACAAGTACATACTGGTTGCTATGGATTATTTCAGCAAGTGGCCAGAAGCCTATGCCCTGGCGAATCAAGAAACTCAGACTATTGCACGTAAATTGGTAGATCAGTTCATATCAGGGTACGGAGTTCCATTGGAATTACATTCAGACCAAGGACGAAATTTTGAAAGCGATGTCTTCAAGAAAGTTATGGAGATACTGAACATCCGAAAGACAAGAACAACCCCTTTACATCCACAGTCTGATGGAATGGTAGAGAGATTTAATCGTACAATGGAACAGTATTTGTCAAAGGTAGTAGCTGTTCATCAAAAAGATTGGGACAAACATTTACCAGTACTGCTGATGGCTTATCGAGGATCAGTTCATGACACTACAGGTCACACTCCGGCGAAGGTACTCTTTGGAAGAGAATTACGATTGCCATGTGATCTATTGTTTGGTAACCCCGAAGAAGTACGTTTGGAGGTAGGCACATATGCAGATGAGCTGAGACTGCATTTGAATCAGATACATGAACTAGTTCGAGATAAGATTGAAGCAAGCACTGATCGAATGAAAACCAGATACGATCTAAAAGCAAATTCAGTTGGATTTAAAGAAGGGGACTTGGTGTGGTTGTACAACCCACAACGGAAGAAAGGTTTATCCCCGAAATTAAAACAGGCCTGGGAAGGAGCCTATAAGGTTATGAAACGAATAAATGACGTCGTTTACAGGATCCAACGCACTCCAAGATCGAAGCCGAAAGTTGTACATCTGGATAGGTTGGCGAAATACTACGAAGGGAGCTTAGTAGAAAATTGTGAGGTTGATCGGGACGATCAAAGCTAAGAGGGGGGCAGTGTTACAGATTTGCCCCCAATGGTTTATGGATGTTTGGGGGAAATGATGAGACTGTTGAGAACCGTCGTAGACACGGCCACAGAGCTCATCTAGTGATGTAGTGTCGATGTTAAGGACATCGAACTGCCTCTGTCATTCGAGTGGGAGATCGTGAGGGAAGAACAAGAGTAGCAAGGCATTCCAGTCTGAGATCGTGAGAGAAGAACAAGAGTAGCAGCGCATTCCAGTCTGAGATCGTAAGAAAAGAACATAGAGTAACAACCACGTGTCGGCATAGTAGAGTTCTTTGCAAATAAGGGTTATACATAAGTGACATTGACATTGTTGTATTTATATTTTCAGTTGTTAATAAAGGATATTTATTGATTGTTAAAAGTTATTGGAATTTATCCGTCGAAACCCATAATTCGTAACAATATTATTATTACTATATATATATATATATATATATATATATATATATATATATATATATATATATATATATATATATATATATATATATATATATATATATATATATATATATATATAGCTATAAAATATATATATATATATATAGCTTTACACGCACTTTCAATAACGACAACATTAAGTAATAAAAAGTTGCCAAAATTAGTGAAATCCCTGCAGCTGTCCACGTTCTTTTGTCGCTTTATTATCCTAGCCGTAACAAACTCGACTTTCGGCATCATGCAAACCAAAGTTTTTAAGAAATTCGTTCTATTGTTCACAAATTGGGATTGCACATGTAGACTGGTGTTGACCATCACTAATAAGTAGGAGTCATGGATTTAATACGTTATCACATTATTAGTTGCTCAGAAACTTCCAAATTGTAAACATGGCTAGTAAAAGAAAATACATTTGTATTGATGAAAAAGTTTTATTGATGCTGATACGAAAAGTAATTCCTCTATCACCAAGATGCCTTAATATTGCAAGATGTGAATAGAATAATTTTAAAAATACAGGAAAATTACTGGTACAGCAAAAGACGTCAAACAAAAATAACAGAATATAGGCAATAGCGTTCAAATAAGACTATTTTTTATATACCTACATAACTACCTGAAATAAACTTTTTCTTTTCATTATTCTGATTTTTCTTCTCTCCATTTGACAACTCCCTATGACGCCATAAAATGTATAGTCCCTTTTTGTGTCGTTATATAGAGTTTACACTGTATATATCACAGAACATACCAAACATTAAGGGTATGTTCTGTGGTGTATATATGTAAGGAAATGAAGTTTTGTGGTTATGGCACTGAATGCAATATTTGAGAAAATGAACAATAGAACATTCATTCGAAAAATTTAAATTAACCAGAAGGAATGTTATAGTAGCGCTAGATATATGTACGTGTACGATGTGACGCCTCCACTCTCCTTCAATTTATTTATATTATATTTATTTATTTTTGCATCGATTTCTATAATCGATATTTATATTCCTCTAACATTTATCCCTTAAAGGATAATGGGGACATCACATCGTACACGTACACATAGCCCAGCTCTACTATAATATTCTTTTGGTTAATTTGAATTTTCGAATGAGTGTTCATTTCCTTAAAAATTTCGCCGAATAGGCCCCTGAAATATTGGAACAATCGCGAGCTTACTAATAACGCAACCAATTGACATTTTAAAACATCATATGATGACATTTGTCAAATAGATCTACGATCTACAGAATTAGATGATTCGTGTCTATGATCAGAGATATGTTTTCTGTTGATTCCTATAGATGGAATTGTGAAGTAATACTTTACGGCAGTGGTTCCCAACCTTTTTAATTGATGGGACGACCTATTTTGAAAATTGAACTTTTAGGCCAACTTTACAGAACATTAAACTTGGATGGAGTTACTTTTTCAATTGGCCAACCTTGCCTGTTTGGCATCCGCTCACAGCCCACTCAATTAGAATTTAATTGAAAACCTGTTTAGTCGATTTTATTATCATATCATTAATCATAACAAACAATCAATGCTAACTTGTTTTTCGGGATTTAAAATTGCAGTTCCAGCAAAATTTTGAAAGTGGTCTATAAAACAAAAGAGTTTTGGGAACATCTGCATAAACAGTAAATAACACTGTTAGAAGTGTCACCATTATATAACAACAGTGCACAGACAAATTAATTCGTCAAATACCATATAGTATATGAAGTCAAAAAACCGTTTTTGAAATAACTGTTTTGCGGAATAATTTTTTTAGTCAAAAAACCCTTCTGTTATGTTTTCCACAGAATCCGTTACTGCCCATTTCTACGGCTGGTACATATTGTTGAAATTGAGGCTAACTCTGTTGTTCTCCAGAGTATTATAGTAAACTATGATATAGAGGCCTAGGCAGTAGAGTGTATAAGAAGCGGGCTATAAAGAGACGGCGATGGCACGTAATGAACTATGTCCGGGTTATAAAACATAAGCCAATTATATATTAAGTCATTTTTATTTTTGATGCGTTTGACCAAGTGATAAGCGAAGCCTCCATGATTTTTATATAAAAAATGTGTACTTAGCAAGAATCATCTCTTCCAGTTTCAGAATATGCGTCACATTATTCATATCAATTTATAAAAATATTTTTGGTCTTTTAGCACGAGCAAATCCAAAAAAAATTAATGAAATTGAAACATACGCAAATATACACGTCAACATTTTTTTCATTTCATCTTGAATCATTCTACTGAATAATAGTTTTTCTTTCAGAAGCTTGAGCAAAAGTTGTACCTACAGTTTAACGCCGATTCCCAACAGACCAGTAAGAATCCAACACAATAGAACCAACAAATCGGCAGCCTTTTTCGAGTGATTTCTTTCGTCAATTCCAATTCTTTAACGCCCTAGTTGTGTTACATAGAACTTACTAGCGACTTCATAAACGTATTCATGAAGTTATGGTATTTCAGCTTCTTGTTGTATGATATCTAATCTGGTGTATCTGTCAATATTGGCAATATTATTGAATATAAACTTAAATTCAAACACTTGAACTTATGATTTACACTTTATTGACTACATAGCAAGACGCGTTTCGTCGTTACAAACGACTTCTTCAGATGCTTACAAAATAATATTATTCTGTAAGCATCTGAAGAAGTCGTTTGTAACGACGAAACTCGTCCTACTGTGTTGTCAATAAAGTTCAAGTGTTTGAATTTCAAGTTTATATTCAATTATAATGGATTTACATCAAGTAAACGCCAACACTATTAAATATGGTAATATTATTGATAAATAGCGTTCTGAAAATCAACATGGTTTTCACTTAGGTAAATCTACCCATTCCGCCGCTGGTAGTGTAGTTGAATTTATTAACACAAATCTGGATGAGGGATTTTCTTTGAGTTATCCCGTGCTTTGATATTATTAGCTTCAGTTTTGAAAGGAACAAACTGTATAACTTGGGATTCATTAGCGTCATTTTGGAGTAGATCAACGATTTTTCTGCCGATAGGCGGATGGCAGTCAATGTTGATGGGTACGATGTAAATAAAATCATAAACTCAGAAATAGAAAGACAATTAGTAGTTTACAATAGATTGCAGATAGCAAGGGTATAGAAGAATGGTAGGATCAAATAGAATCGTTAATGTAAATATGTCACAAGACAAGTATGAAATAAAGAAATGTACTTGGTTTGATGAATAATGTAATCTATCACTGGAAGAGGAGCAAACCCAGAATGAAATCTCTACAGCAACAGACATATGTTGCTGTAGAGGTTATTAGAACATTATATACATAGACATAGTTAAGAAACATATAAACGTCAACATATCGCCATCCTAACCTCAATTTCTTCGATCATAATCTGTAAAAAATGTTCATTATATATATATATGGGTCAAAATCAGAGAGGTGAGAATCATGCTTCTGACAAAGATTTTCTTAATAAAATAACGTGGTATGGCTAAAATACTTGTTTCCAAATGAAGTTTCTGCGCATAATTACAAGGCACTTCTCATATTTATTTTTTTACGATATTATTTTATTAGATTTTAAACTAAAAATGCCTAAATAGTCATTCCGGGAACGCGTCCTTATACCACGTTTCATAGTTGAGACAAGTCAAAAATGTTTACAATTAAGACTTAAAATTGTATTTTTTTATATATTAGCTTCGAAAATTATTAAATTACGAATATACGTATAAATAAAATAGCTAAAATATATATTCTTCATATTTTGACTATTCAAATGCTGTCTGACGTTTATTGAATCATTCAGTGAACGCGATGGATATCGGTCGATATAATTCAAACAAAACGCGCTAGGTGGCGCTAGCGAGCAACAGTGTGATTTTCACTAGTCAAAGGACAAGACGCGTGTCGTGTTTTTGAAAAAAAATTATTGATTTTATTGGTGAGTACGTTTTAATTTCGTATGTGGGTAGCGTACTTTAATTCCCTATCACTACGGGAACGCTGTTTGGTGATTAGTTTTAGGATAATTTGCATACTTTTTGCTAAATTCTTATAAATATTACAGTTCACGTGTTCCTTGCCTCAAAAACCAATATCTAACATAGCGGCATGAAGCGTGATATGAAAATATTCATCGGATAGTCATTCAGGGAACGGTCATTTCGGGAATGTTCTCGTATATGACGGGCGTTCTCGAAATGACGATTAACGGGCAAAATGACGCTTTATCGCTTTTAAATACATATAACAATGCATTTTTTTTGTTTTGGGTAACCACTTAGTAATAGTAACATGGAAAATAAAAATGAAGATAAAAAGAAGTCAAACAAACGATTAAAACAGGACAGTATAGCTTACAAAAAACATCGCGAAAAGGCTAATGCAAGGAAACGCAAGTTTTTAGATGAAATGACACCTGAACAAAGGGAGATGAAGAGACTGAAAGATAGGGAATATTACCAAAGGAAGAAGGCTGAAAATGAAATTCAGACTGTTAGTGATATGACTGAAAAACAGAAGAGGAAACAAAGAAAGTCGTGGAGAAAAAATTCTCAAAAGTATAGACAGAAAAAAAAGATGTTGGCAAATATTTTAAGTAATATAGCCCACCAGATTCTGAAAATGAGATAGAAAGCGATAATCGCTTGTTAAGAAAGAGATTAGATTCGGAGCTTCAAAAGGTCAATTATCAATTCACACGGGGGTTTTTTATGCCAGAAATAATACCTCTCTAGAAACTATTTCGTTCGCCACTGTGAATGATAATCTAGACCATCAAGCTCAAGCTGTATGGGGTCACATGAAATCAGCGCTGCAGAAAATATTGAGTGTCAGGCGACACGTAACTACCCTTCACGTGTTTTCAGATGGACCCACGTCCCAGTATCGAAACCGGACTAACATTTACTTATGGACTAAAACCTTAATAGGACAATTTCCGCAAATAACTGCTTCAACGTGGACATTCAGTGAACCAGGTCATGGTAAAGGTCCAATGGATGGTGTGGGAGGAGTGCTAAAGATAACTGCGAATGATCAAGTATTACGAGGAAACGATGTAAATACAGCTGCAGATTTTGTCCGTTTACTGAACAATACATCTGTTTCACTCCATGAAGTCACTAACGATGATATAGTTGCAATCAAAACCATAATACCTGAAAAGATAGATGCAATCTCAGGAATCATGAATGTAACTAAGATTGTCTGGCAGAAAACTTCTGATGTCATCATACTACTGTATCAGTTCTCAAAATTGTTGCGAGAAATTAAACTACAGGCATTTTCAGTCGAAGATAGAGATAAAGAAAGTCCAGTGACAGAAATGTTAGATTTAGACATAGAAAAGAATGATAAGTTTCTGAATTATCTTCACATGAGTAGGAAGAGTATTTACGACGCTGTATACGGATCAGACAGTTCAGATGATGAAAATCTTCAAAAGGTTTCAGATCGACTTCATGGAAAGAGTGACGATAATTGTGCTGGTCTATCGTACGGAAATGATAAAGAGAACTTCCACCCCAACATGATACATCCAAAGACATTTTTGCTATTAAATGTACCCACTGAAAATAAAAGAAATGAATACAGATACGTCGCAGTTGCTGAGACCTCAGTTGATGAAGATGGCGAAATAAAGGTCGCCTTTCTTCGTTGTCAGCGGAACTCAGCAAAGATGTTTAAACTTGAACAAAATGATGTTGCATATGTCCCCTGTGAACAAGTTATTAAAATTTTGCCCATCCTGAAATTGCAGAAAATAGGTAGTCGTGGATATTATTGTTTTGATGAGAATATGGATATTTTTGAAAAGTAAGTTATTGCTAGACTTTAAGTTCAAACTTTGATACTCAAATTATTTTGTGATCAATGTGAATAAGCTTGAATAATGTTTCGAATTCATAAGACTGTCTGTTTTAAAACAACATTTGATTTATTTAATTTTAAGCATTGATGCAAGAAATCTTAATGATACTTGTAGAGTGCAATTACTATTTGTTCCTAATATATAATATTTGTTAACTGAAACTAAAAGTTTATTATTAGATTAAGTTTAAATTTTGATACTCATGTTGTTCATTCTTTAAGTACAAATAAAGGTTTAATACTTAAAGGTATTTATTATTTTCA
Source organism: Henosepilachna vigintioctopunctata (assembly GCA_030704895.1). Lineage (NCBI taxonomy): Eukaryota > Metazoa > Arthropoda > Insecta > Coleoptera > Coccinellidae > Henosepilachna > Henosepilachna vigintioctopunctata. The sequence goes on from JARQZJ010000012.1 coordinate 1,292,996, forward strand.
TCTACAACATAATGCAAAAACCAAACGTTGCAGTCATTTAGGGAACGTCAACGTCATTTAGGGAACTTCATTGTCATTTTGGGAACACTCCCATCATTTTCGGGAACATCGCAAAAATGGCAGATTTTTCACTAATGAGTAGGGTTATAGTTAAATCTTGCATACATATCCTAAAATGACCTTTCAACATTTGTATTTATATCATTAATTGATAACGTATTGCACAAATGTATACAATAAATAAAAATTTTGAAACGAAATTTACACTAATTGAAAATCTATGGAGAGTAATATAAAAAATAAGTCTATTTACTATAAAAATATACAAAATGACAGCATTTACTGGTAGAGGGACAGGTTAATTATAATTTCATGACGGTGATTATTAAAAACGTTGGTTATATTATTATTTGAAAAATATTTAAAAGTGTTCCCGAAATGATTTAAGGCCCTGTCATTTTTATCATTAACAGGTAGGGGAGACCGGGTACAAAAGTAACATTTTGTACATTAACCATTGTTTCTAGCTAGGTGTTATTAGTATGACGTAACGGATATAAATATATGTAAATTTAGTTTATGTTCTTTACATTACCACCTTAATTTAACGCAATTTTGAATTTTTTTAATGAAAATTAGGAACTTGAAAAAAAATCGTCTCTTGTTACTTTCGACCACGTTAGCAGGTCGAAAGTAACACGGCGTGGGTCGAAAGTAACAAGACAAAGTGGGTTTCTGATTTATTTAATAAAGAACATATTCAATCAAAAAATATTTATTACGAACTGTATAATAGCAAAAAGTTTGCATTTGCATTACAAATGCACAACACTTACATATGTACCTACTTATTTAACAAAACAAATCAACATAACTAAAGTCTCTTTCTAATTCTTATTTTAAGTATCTTATGAGATCTTTTAATGATAAGAGATAATAGGACTATGCAATTCCATTCTCTTATTCAAACTCGCAATTATGGCACACATAATTTGTTTCGTCATTGACGCATTCAGCATGTGGCCACAATTTTACATTCAATGCATTGTATCCATTGCTCATTTGATCGACTATTTCCAAAACTTTCTAAGCAAACAAGACAGAAGGAATCCTCGTCGTGTGACTTATTTTCCTTCCCTTTATCTATGTTCTTTGTTTTTTTCCCTTTCCTTTCATTTTCTTCTTGCCCTCTTCATTATCAGGTGATAAAACTTTCTACTTGACTATATTTCTTAGTTGGTATTCTTCTTCGATTGCATTTTTTCAGGTGTGTCCGTCAAAATTGCCGACTAACCGTTCTCACTTCCTTTATTTAGTAATAACGTTGGACCTGCTTGTGGTAAAGGTCTGATATCTTTAGGTGATATAGGAGTTAATAACTGAGATAAGATTGCTCGCTGTAATCTACTGGGTACTGGAACCGGTGACTCAGATCTTTGATCAGAAATTACACTAGTTAGCAAAGTATCAGTGTCAGCGGGATCGAGAAGTAACAAGCATTTTTGATCTATTGATGGTTTAACTTGCTTCTTGAAGTGTCTTTGGTGCAACGGTAACCAACGACAACATTAGTGTTTACTGCCTTCAATTTTGTTATGTATCTATATAATGTTACATGACAAACATTAAATTTTTTAACAAAGCTCTAATTTTTTCACTATCTTCTAAATGCTCTTTTGCAGCTTTTCGATACACTTCCATGTCAGTAGTCCCTCGTGTGGTGGCTGTCGTGGCATTCTGTTGAAAAATATAAATAATTTGCGTTGATAAATCCATACGAGGACAAAAGTAACATATTACTTGTGTACCCATATAGCTATGTTACTTTTGTACCCTACCTCATTTTCGTTAGAATATGAAATATAAACTTAAAACGAAACGTGATACACAAAAATGGATTAAAACACTCAACGATCAATCTTATCAAGAAACTATAGGCAAATATTCATGTTGATATCTTACTTTTAACTATACGTAAACATAAAATAAGTAAATGTCAAGAAACTTACTTTTGAGCAGTAAATGTACATAACGTCCTCTCACACCACCAAAAAGCACGTGGAGCGCACGGAAACTATTTGCAGGCGAGGGGAGTGTACCAAAGTATCACTTGACTACAGCGACGTTATGTTTTGGTGATTCGATATACTTACAGGGCGTTTGTTACTTTCGACCCGCCGTTACTTTTGTCCCCGGTCTCCCCTATAATTCCTAAAATATATATTTGTGTGCGTGCCTCTTTACAAGAAAGGTTCATGACAAATGACACAACATATTCCACATGTTAATTTTCTTATAAAGAAAACTTAATTTCTCAGATATTTCAAAACCCAAAATGCCGACCTCTCTGATTTTCTGATTTTGATGATATCTCAATTTACTTTGAGATATTCTCTGATTTTCTGATATATATATATATATATATATATATATATATATATATATATATATATATATATATATATATATATATATATATATATATATATATATATATATATATATATATATATATATATATATATATATATATATATATATACAGGCAGTCCTCGACTTACGTCGTTTCGATTTACGTCGTTTCAACTTACGTCGAACAATGTTTTGATACTTTTCCTCAAGCATACGTCAATTGTTTCGATTTCCGGCATAGAAGAATTCACTTTTTGCGAGGTCAGAAGAACTGTTTGATGAAGATCTTATTGAATTGGAGGCAAAAGTACAAGAAGTAGCAATCGAGTCACAAGAAATAGCTTGCTCTATAAGTAACTCTGAAAAATAACTTGAACTAAAGAAACTTTCCGTAACATTTGCAAATTTGGAGAATGCCATGAAAATTTTTGAAGAAAAAGTCCTAATTTTGAGAGAAGTTTCAATGTCAATAACAAAATTTGTGCAGCCTATCAGTATTACCAAGACCTATTTGATAGTAAGAAGAAAGAAGCGAATCAATCTAGAATTGATAGTTTCTTTAACCCAAAAGTTCAAGTTATTAATTCTCATTACATATTTTGATCACATATTAAAATTTTATCATTAATGCTATTAATAACACACATATACCAAAAATAACTAGCAATTTCATAAGTACATATATAATTTTTTTTAAGAACTTACTTTTGATAATAAACTATGCATACCCTTTGTTATAAATGCAGTTTTTCAAAATTTTGAGTCTGTGTGGATCCTAACCCTTGAGTTTTACATGTAAACATATGAAAAACTTGGTCTCGACTTACGTCGTTTCGATTTACGTCGCGTATTTCGAGAACCTAACATGCCGTAAGTACGAGGACCGCATATATATATATATATATATATATATATATATAATATATATATATATATATATATATATATATATATATATATATATATATATACATATACTCATCTGTCAACTAGGTAGTTCAAAAACATTAGTGAATAAAAAACAAGTGAAAATTACAAATCAATATACTTAAAGAAAAAACGCAATGCTATGAAAAAATTATTTTAAAACAATAATGTCACATTATTATTTAACGAATATTTCCGCTTTACTCATATATTTAAATAGTGGTACATAAGTTCCAGAGGATATTTGGTCCCCCAAATATAAACAGAACAGTCTCCACATTCAACTCTTTCTACCTCCCTATTTCAAATCAAAATTACACTTGTATAAAAATTGCTAATTACATTTCAACAGTATTAAAGTATAAGTCAATATAACACAATTGAAATTAAAAATTAAATTAAATAAAATAATAATGTTACAATAGATCCAAAGTATAAAAAACTGAATTTCAGTTTATGCAGTTGTTGGGACTGGTGCTACATACATTTCTGGAGGATATTCAATTCCTAGTATTGTTCTGCAGACTTCAAATGCCGCCTGCTTTTTCGCAATTTTTTTAGATGTACCTGCAATAATATAATAATGATTGATAAATGTCAACAAAAGTTTTAAGAGAATACGTAAATAAAATTGTAAAAGTACCAAGTTGGCGTGGATCGATGCATGAGACGTAAAGATCATATAAATTCATTAATCGTTAAAACAGTACAGATTCAATCAAATTTGAACTCATCAATGTAGGAGAATACTCGATTATGAACATTTTATTACTCGATTAAGAACAAGACCAACATGATCTATCGGTTGTATGTCTAGACCAGGGCTTCTTAAACTGTGGGTCGCGACCCCCCTGGGGGTCGCGAGACTACTGAAAGGGGGTCGCAAAAATCTGATACTTTTCAATCATTTTTTCAAAATTTTAAAATTAGTATACACACTACGTACATATAGTTTTATGTGTTCTTATAAAAAAATTGTTACAAAAGTTTATTTTTTCTATTGAATAAATATATATTTTATATATATATATATATATATATATATATATATATATATATATATATATATATATATATATATATATATATATATATATAGTTTTATGTCATTCTATTTATTGTGTTTTATTACGACCGATATCCCATCAACGTTTCCAATTATATATATATATATATATATATATATATATATATATATATATATATATATATATATATATATATATATATATGTGTGTGTGTGAAATGAATGGGTACGTATTTTTTAATCCTTATTTTATTTACATTGTGAAATAGTGCGATATGCGATATTACATCTACATCTACGGTTAATATATATTTCATTATATGGAGGAGGGGGTCGTTTAAAATTTCCTAAGCTTGAAGGGGGTCGCTATATAAAAAAGTTTAAGAAGCCCTGGTCTAGACGACAAAGTGAAAACTTGGCTTCATAAATTCACAAGAATATGATTAGAAAAGGAACGTATTTTAGCAGAATATAAAGGTTCCCTTTCGAAATTAACTCAAATTAATTGTGCTCATCAATACTAAAGTTTGTATATTTACCAATAAATATATTGATGGGAAACATTACGAATATCCAGAGTTATTAACTCTGTATTTAGATAATTCTTAATTGTCTATCTAGACAATTCATTATGTATCTAGTCTAGATTTCTAAACCTTCATCCACTTTTTGTGTCCCTAATGAAGATAATAACGTATATTTTGCTCCTGAACTTGACGATGGGGTCAGTGTGACGATGGGGTAAAGTGTAAAAACTTTTATAGAACTTTACTGTTATAGAAGTTGGAACTTAATGAATGGCAATTAAACAGAAAGCACTAAAAAGTTAATTTTTAGTAATTTAAGAGAAGAATCATGGCAAAAGAATTTTATATGATTACTATATGATGCCAGATGATCATCTAAAAATTATTTTTCAAATCGAAGAAAAATAGTAGTTTTCGGAATTAATGGTATAGTATGAATTCCTGTTCCACCAACGCGACGTCTAAAATTCAAATACTATATCAAAATTTATTGGATTTAAGCTCTTTACCTGAAGATGAATTAAATAATGAGGGTGAAGATGAGAAAAATTAAATTGATAATCCTCTCAAAACAAGCGCACCAAGCAGTGACATATCAAATGATGCGTCCTGTTTGACGCGTCTTCTTTTTCAACCAGCTAAACTTGATGTATTTCAATAAATACTACACAACGCCAAAAACAAGAAAGAGTTTACGAAACGAGTGCACCGTGTAACGTAATACAAGCTGCGCGTAATATTGGTGAAAACAATATAATCTGATCAAGCGGAGTATTGTGGAAATGCATTTTTGGTTCAGAATCTAGACAAGTATATAGACAAGCACAATACGATATAATGAGAGTACAACGAGAGAGAAATGCTTGTGCATGAAGGCAAATCGGATACAAGTTCATAAATGCATGAAAACTTGTCACCACATCAAAGCGTGCGTAGAGGCTGAAGTTCGGCGAGTACTTGACCAATCACATTAGAAGATCTTGAAATACAACAACATAATGGTAGAACAATGGATAAACAAAATATAGTTTCGACGTTCACATATAATATACATGATATGACCAGAAAATACAGCCTTAAAGCAGTATCACAAAGACGGTCGGTACAAGTTTTTTATGATACAGGGTGTCCAAAACGAGTATCGGGTATTTGTTTTCGCGCGGTATTTGAAACGGAGCGCCTGTAATTAGCGGGGAGGGGTTCGTAACGTCCGCCATTTTGTGGAGTTTTAGTCGCGATGGAGTGGTACCCGACTTTTTGCGTACAAGAGTTAACTCAATAGTGACTGCTCAACGTATGTATCGTGCAGAATACCGTACACAACACGTACCAAGTGACGATAGCATTAAAAAATAGACACCTACGTTCGAAAATACAGGTGTGACTCGTGTTTCCCACGTTCAGTTCGCGACGAGAAAATCATCGAAGAACTGGAGGCGTCCGTCGGTTCGTCAAAATCTGTCGTTATCCATCCGTAAGCGAAGACAAGCGTTAAACATAAAAAAATCATTAAAAAAAAATGAGTTAGATGGTTTCAACTCAAGAACATGGCTTCAACAAGATGGGGGAACTTGCCATACATCGAATGCAGCGATGGAAGTCGTCAATGAGTTATTCCCGAATAAAGTGATTTCGCGTAGGGGTACCATCAACTGGCCTTCCAGAAGCCCACACCTTAGCCCGCTTAACTATTTCGTATGGGGATACCTAAAAAGTAAGGTTTCAGAGAACAGACCAACAAACCTTAAACAGCTGAAGCAAAACATGAGGTCAGAAATGGCAGCAATATCCAGAGCTATCTGTCAGCGTGTCATCCGTAATCTTCGTGTTCGATTAGAAGAGTGCCAGCAACGTAACGGTCACTATTTAAATAACATGATCTTTTCCAAATAATTTTCCATTCAATATTAGTATAATCAATAATGACCTTTTTCTCTATTTACAAGTAATTTTTGTTTTATTGAACTTACAAGTACCCGATACTCTTTTTGGACACCTTGGACACCCTGTACAATACACCTTACTGCAATAAATGTATTGATTTTGTACTGTGATGTGACAAAAAAATGAGTTGATGGAAATCTATACTTCAGCTACCTCTAGAACTTTGCAATCGTGACGTCAATACAACCACCAATACCGATGCAGTAATTGGTAGAGTACTTCAGCAGCAGATACGAGAAAAATTTGTCATTGATCCAATTCGAGTTGTAAGAAGTCGAATAAAGTGTGTGATGCCTGCTAAACCATTACGTGGATATTGTAATAAATCGAAATATATATTTATTTGGAATAATAAAAATAAAAAATATAAAGTCATATTCGGCGTTTAGGAGATTTCTTCTTCTTCCTCAGTAGTATAAATATATTATCTCTGTAACAAAACACTTTATTTCACATAGCAATGTCCTGCTTACTTCAAATGTTTCTTCGCTTGACTCTGTTGAACAATAGTTATTCACAAAAATATTAAAATTTTTCTTGTTTTAGTATCTCTTCCTGGTCTATCAATCTTATCTAAACTCTGACTAAATGAGAGGTAATAATAAAAACTTGTCTAAAAATCACTGACTGAACAATTCTTTATTCGACTAGTTTCGCCTTTTACAGCATTATCAAGAAAGATTCTTGATAATGCTGTAAAAGGCGAAACTAGTCGAATAAAGAATTGTTCAGTCAGTGATTTTTAGACAAGTTTTTATTATTACCTCTCATTTAATTATGAACTATCACAGAGTAGATTCATCGTCCATTGAATTTTATAAACTCTGACTCGTCTGACTCGCGGTGCCTTTTTTTGAGTGGTGTGGTGGTTAGAGTAATAGTCCAATATGCGACTAGTGGTTTGTTCTTTTCTATACCACTGTGTATGTAATTTATTCTGTTGTTTTATTATTTTCATGGCTAAAAAGTTTACTTAATTATCTTGTTCCTCTATTTTGAACTTCAGTATCTCGTGTTATCGTCGAAGTCATCAAGAATGTTCTGCATTGTGCCTGTTGTTGTTATTAAGATTACTTTTTCTTCTATATGCTCCATGACCATTTGAGCTATGACACTGGAAATAGGGTTGCCCTTGGCTACTTCTTTAATTTGTTTGTTTAGTCATCTTTAAATTGGAGGTAACTGTTGGTCAATATAAATAGTATGGTTTCTGCAGCTTCTTGTTCTGGTATTTTTGTGGTTCTTCTATTTTATTCCATTTTCTTATGAGAGTTTCTTATATTAATTATATTGCTATGTTTGCATATAATGAAATTACATCAAGTAAAAACAGTTTATCTTCTTTTCTTATTAATAATTGATGAGGCCGATACTTGATGTAAATCGATAAACATAATAAAACAATTGTTAAACTGATTTACACATATATTAAAAAGAATACTGCATGACGTACGTTTTGATGAGATTTAGTAATGTCTGCACGTAGCATTTGAAAAGGTGAATCTCATCGAAACGTACGTCATGCAGTATTCTTTTTAATATATGTGTAATCAGTTTAAAATTGTTTTATTATATTTTCTTATTTTCAATCGATCATATTGATCTTTTAATTGTAGTAAATTCTTAGTATAATTCATTCTTATTTAAAACGTTTTTCAGTACATCTGTCATATATTTTGAGAAGTGGTACATGGTAGATTGAACACATGATAATATGGGTCTCAGTGGCATCTCTTCTTTGTCCACTTTAGGTACTCTGTATATTTTCGTTGTTTTGCTTTTGTATATTTTAAGTTTTTTTTTTATTGTGTTGAGATGTATCCCTTTTCTTCTCATCATTTTGTCACTTTGTGGTTCTCTTTATCTAATCTTATAGTTATGTCCTTTTTTACCTTTTTGTAGGTTTTGTTATCTTCCAGTAGGGTACTCATCTTCTCGTACTCCTCGTACATATTGGATGTCATGATAACTATTTTGTTTCCCTGGTCTGTTATTACAAACAGGTCTTTGTGTCCCATAAAGAAATTCCTTGTTTTTAAATAGTCTACCATGTATGTATTTAGTTGTTTTTGTCCCCTCAGTTTCTTGATGTGTGTGTTGGATGTCTTGTGATCTTGATACATATATCGTTTTGTTCGTTTGGTCAGCAATTTATTAATACCTGTTTTGACTTGGGCTAGAATTTCATTTCATGGATAGAGAGACCGGGAAGAGATACCAAAACATTTAAAAATTAGGTATTATTGTAAATAATTATTGTTGATCAGAGTCAAATGAAGAAACATCTGAAAGATAATATATTTATACTGCTGAAAGGAGGAGAAACCTCCTTGCATAATTACACCTGTAATTACCAATAAATATTGAACTTATATGAACTAATAACTAAATTGTATATATATATATATATATATATATATATATATATATATATATATATATATATATATATATATATATATATATATATATATATATATATATATATATATATATATATATATATATATATATGTATATGTATTTATTAAAAAGTGCAAAGCGTAATGTATTGGAATTAATTATTTCTTCTACTTCTACTGAAAGTTAATGTTCAAAAATGTTTGAATTCCAACTACTTACCATTACCAACAAATGTCTGTCCATCAACAGTACACTTAAATGTATAAGTGAAATTATGACCATTTGCTGATCTTGATAATTCTTCAAACCGAACGAGAGGCATCATTTGATTCAATAACATCAAAGGGTGCATGAGGTGTGCATTTTCAGGTATTTTTTTAGATGGTTTCTTATTGACTTTTGTATCTTCTTTGATAGAGTTCGGGTCTTCTCCCCATGAAGCAAGTAATTTGTAAACTGCAAAAGAAGCAAACTGTTGCCATGCCAAAGGCATGTCCTTTTCTTCTTTCTCAGTAGGATCCATTGGTTCGGTCCCAGCCTGATTTGGTGTACTACAAACAGGATTTGGTGCACTACAAATAGGATTTGGTGCCTGCATTAATTTTTTGTGTTTCACCAAATACTTTAGTGCTTTTTCAGCTGCAATATTTTTCGCAGCAGCTTTCGTTGTGGCTATAATTAGGAAAAACATATAACACTATAGATGGAATATATACACTACTCAAATAATTACAATAACAAAAACTAATCACACAACATTTTTATTTTTTCCTCTGATGACTTAAAAATATTTCAACTAAATTTCTTACAAAAATGTATCCAAAACAATAACATGGTGAGTTGATCTACATCAGTGGTTTCCAATTTTTTTGGCCTATCTACCCTTTCAAAAGGTTGACAAACACCCATCACTTCCTTCTCATATTCATTATATGTATTATATTTCAGTTGGAAGTAAAACTTAAATATTGAAGTAGGTGGTTTCATAGCCTTAAATAACTTCATTATCATTTATAAGGACAAATCAGAAGTTTTTTATGGTCAAGCATAAATAAATTACTTTTAAATAACAAAAGATTTTTGACTAAACAAAGAAATAATTAAAACATTATGCAGGGTGTTTCATTGGTAAACGGAAACACTTACAGGACGAATTGAGGTGACCGACGGTTCAAGAAATACTCCATTTATTGAGTCTCACGATCTTAGTATTCAAGATACAGAGAAATCTATTACTTTTGCTAATTTCCTTTTGAAGTCATTACTGACCGTATATCAGTTTTTGGAGATAAATGGAGACACGTAGTAATCAGAAAAAATGAAAAATATGAAAAGTAATGGATGCCTTGAAACAACCCTGTATATTGAAATTTTCAAAATCCGTTTGCATATTTGAAAGGGACACAAACAACTAAATCAAGACGCGTCCATCAAATTTTCAAGCATAGAATTTACCAACTTAAATTTTGAACTCATAGCAGAGAACAAAGAGCAAAGAACTGAAGAGAAATTTTCAGGAACTTAAGAGCCTAAAAAATTATTAATTATTAACTTTTAGATGTGAATTATTGAAAATTTTCATATTTAATAGTGTTGGCGTTTACTTGATGTAAATCCATTATATTGAATATAACTTAAATTCAAACACTTGAACTTATGATTTACACTTTATTGACTACATAGCATGACGCGTTTCGTCGTTACAAACTACTTCTTCAGATGCTTATAGAATAATATTTGGTATATTCTATAAGCATCTGAAGAAGTCGTTTGTAACGACGAAACGCGTCATGCTATGTACTCAATAAAGTGTAAATCATAAGTTCAAGTGTTTGAATTTAAGTTATATTCTGAAAATTTTCAATTTATACTCATTACAACGTTAGTGAATAACTATTAACTACTTTCTTTATCATTTTCATAGTTTAATGCTAATCCAGTGCTAATAATTAAATGAAAAATAGTTCCACATCGTCGAAGGAGTGACCAATGATAGCAGCACTATAACACGATTTCACAACTATAACAATTCTGCCCCCTCCAACCTTAGTACTGTTATCACTGTTTCTGTCACATCTAAAGACTACATAAGAATCCAGACAAAATTCCCCATCCGGAATATCCTCACTAATCCAGCTCTCAGTAAGAGCAACCACATCGTACAAACACAGCGCGAGTGCACTAAAAATATCCATCAATTCAGTTCGCATACTTCTTATGTTCTGATAGCCTACTAACAACAAATGAATGGGCTTGACTAGGTTTTTTGTATGCCCTCAACTATGGCAGGAATCCCGTTCTGATACCTTATCAAGATGTAATCTTCACCCTGCTTCCTGCCATTCTCCAAATCCTCACGAATAATAATATCTAATATCTGGATTCATTTAAAATCATTAATGTACTCTTCTCAAATAAATAGCGGGATCGCCTCTTCATCACATTTGATGAATACAGGAAGCTAAGCTTAATAGGAAATGAAGAACAAACTCAATATAATTCGAAAAGCGGTTTAAAATATCTGACAGTCAGCAAGAAAATGTGAAGACTAAAATAGAGGACATTAAGTACCACAATTTTAATGAAATTGTGGTACTTAATTTAGTATGGTGAATTTTACTTTCATTGAATTGTACTTTGAAAGAATTGCATTATTTTAACTGAAATGAAATCGACCAACTTGCCTTGATTGTCAAACTAAAATATTGAAGGAATCATAAACATAATACGAATTTTCAAATATGTGCATAAGGTGTTTCAGCAATTATACAAAATTTACGATTATGAAGCTGGAAAATACACACTTGATTCGTATACAACTGTAAAAATGATAACTAAAGTAGTTAATGTTGATAGTTCATAAGTCCGTTTCAAGTCCTTGAATACTTTCTATAATTTTTCTCTTGGTTAGCAAGATTGTCAGACCTAATAAATGTGGTATTTCTAGAACCGACCTCTGTTCACCCTTCAAGTTTTTCCATTTACCAGTGGAGCAACCTGTATAATGAATTTCAAGTTGTCAATAATTATGAAAGTGACTTTTCAATTTATGTATGTACTTTTTCGAATCTTCTGAGAAATCTATATTAAATAAATATAGATTTATTCTTTTGATAGACCTCGTGGAAATGATGTTTTCACATTATAATTGGCAATATGCATTTTCTCTCAATTCACTGATTTCAACTGATTTCAGAGAATATGAATTTTCATTTTCATATCCCTTAACAACAATTTATACTTTATAGATGCCATTTTCTTCAATAATGAAAATTTCACTTCTTTTAATTACTTTCTGACTTTCTGGAATTTCCACAACATTCTTCATTGTATCCCATGTAATATTATGCTTTAATTTTCTACTGTAAAACTCATCTTCATTCCAATTTAGATTGGAATAATGATGAGAAACCAGAACAAATAAACATCATTCATGGTCTCATAGATGTATCCTTGAAAAAGTTCTCAAAAATATCTAAAATTGCAAATGGCTTGAACTTGTAGAAGAATGATAACAACTAATCAAAATATAGCAATAATATGAGTCGTTAAAAGACTCATTTTATTTCAATATTGGTGCCAATTTTACACTAACAATGCCAACTACAAGAATATTTTATAAACAAAACAGGAATCTATTGTGTTATGAAATCCTACTTGTTAATTCTACTGTTTAGTTCATTAAATATTCTTTAAAAAAAAATAAAACTGAGGCAGTTCACTCATCATTATTACTGCTTACCAAATCCTTCATGTTCAATACCATCAACAAGTGCAGTAGCTCTATAAAGAGAATTTTCAACATTTTGACTATCATCCAACGTATATGTAACATTCTTCACAACTTCGTTCAAAACTATCATAGCGTTTTTTGGTTGTAATAGTTTACCCAATCTGAAGTTACGACGTCGCTGAATCTCATATTTAGAGAGTTTTCCTAAAAAAATGATTCAAAACAATCAGATTAATACATAAATTAGCTAGGAGTATAAGTTAGGCAATGCCCAATAATAAATAAATTAGTAAATATTTTGTAACAGCCTAGCTTGGACTAATGGAGTTGAGAGTATTTTAGTCTTTAAAAATACTCACTAATGTGCAAATAATGCTCTACTTGACTTGAGGACAGTTTGTATTCAAGTATTGTGTGCTGTTTTACAATATACAACACAGGAAAGCAACTTGAGCTCAACTAGAACAACAGGTTCAGGTTTGCTCAGCAGAACAGAAAAAACCTGATCAACGTAACTGAATAACTTACTAATGGAGTTTAAGTTCTCATTTGTCAACAATCTGGTCAACTTGCCTTCAGCCTAAGTGTGTCAATAGAAGACACAACAGACAAACATTAATATAAATGTGTTTTAAATAGGTCAGAATGAAAATCATCCCATCAAAAAAGAGTAATAGACTTTGTGCTCAAATGACAGAAGAAATGTGAAAAACATACCAATTTACCAACTTCTCACTCTACAATTTATTAACAATTTAGGCAATTATTCAATCTATTTCTGAACATGTTTGGGCGCACATTATTCTTGGACCAAGCTGTTCACAAATTTATTAAACAGTTTTAATAGTTTTTTGTAAGAGCTAAAAATTAAGCTGAAAAAATTTGTAGCTCAAAAAATTGAGCTACAAATTACTTTAGGTAAACAATAAGCTTTCGATGAATTTGCATATATATATATATATATATATATATATATATATATATATATATATATATATATATATATATATATATATATATATATATATATATATATATATATATATATATACCTAGTGAACTGGAAACCCCCTTTTAACAAATATAGAACACAGAATACAGAATAAAGTAACAACCAACGTAAAAACATATATAAATCTTACATATAGAGGCAAACTAGCCAAAATACAAAATAATTTGAAACATCCTTAATTTGAATATCATCTTATTTAAAATTCAAATTCACTACTCTACGTACTATCAATTTGAAAAATGATCTTGGTGAACCAGAGAAAAAGTCAATGTCATGGGATACCTGGTTGCTCAGCCTCAGAACGCGATTAACAAAAAATTCGAAATATAGTTCGCTTTACATGTTCTCAGCGAGAGGAGTGTGCCTTGTAATTCTGTATGGTAAATTAAAATCCAATTTGAGTAACACATCTGTAAACATTAAGTATTTTAAATAGGAAACACATATCGAACACACATCTTTGACACACGTTTTCCAATGAATCCAAGTTAAAAGGCACGCATGAAGTCATAGTTTCGTCTGACAGTGAAACCAGATTTATAACCCAAAAAACGCAGGCATTTACGTTGAACTCCCTCTAGACTCTCGATATCGCAGCGGTAGCTTGGAGAACAAATGCTGGAGCCATACTCTAGTATTGACCTACAAAGGCAACAATTGAATATTCTGATAATGTTGGGTGAGAATTCGGTAGAGTAGCGGATAATGAAACCCAGCATCTAGTAAGATCTGGAAACTACACTTCTCAAATGTTCCTTGAAATTAAGATGTACATCGAATATCACACCAAGGTCACGAACCGAATCTACTCGAGTCAACATGTGATATCCCAGATGATAGTCATGAGAAATCAGAAAACCGGATTTATGAAAAGAGATGATGTTGCACTTGCTCATATTAAGTTCCAAACAATTAGTTTCAGTCCATCTAACAAAAGAATCAATTTGAAGATGGAAGTCATCACCGCCTGAGATACAATCTACTGGTAAATATATCTTCATATCATCGGCAAACATCAAAATAGCATCTAGGGAACCCTTGACTTCATTCACAAATAAGTTGAATAAAATAGGTCCCAAGTGCAAACCCTGGGGCATACCCAACAGTACTTCAAATTCTGTGGAAATGTAGTTCCTATAACAAACCATTTGGGTTCCGCCACATAATAAACAACAAAACCCTTGGTATGCAAAGCACCATGCACACCCAAGGGCTCCAGCTTAGCCAATAATTAATTCAAATTGACCCTATCGAGCGCTTTCGAGAAATCAGTGTACACAGCGTCCATCTGGATACCAGATTCAAAACATCGAATAATATTGCTCAGATAGAGCACCAAGTTTGAGATGGTAGAGCGTCCATTTCTAAATCCGTGTTGCTCTTCGATCAAAATAGCTTCTCTGTTCCAAGATAAAAAGCGGCTCATCAGGCAATCAAGTAATTTAGGTATTGCCGACTTTATGGATACACCCCTATAATTGCTTATCAATGACTTATTGCCAGATTTAAATATGGGAACCACAAAACTTTTCTTCCATAATGAAGGAAAGTGACCCACCCAGAGAGATGCATTGAAGAATTTCACTTGGATTTTCATCTAAATTGATGATTTTGTTCATTATCTCGAGTTGTTTGATTTCCATCTTTTTCAATGACTCCTGCTTTTCCCAATCAGTTATCACCATATTGGTTGAAGTTTTATTACTGTCATATGTAGTTGTAGCAGTTTTTGGTTTCGAGAATAAATTCAGATTTGTTAGAAGTAATTGTTTCAAACTATTCAAGTGTACTTTTCGCTTTTCTGTAGTATGATTACCATGAGGGCCAATTTTGCCATGTGACATATTCCTGATTGCTTCACACTCAGCTATAGCCTTTTGATACATGATCATTATTCATTATATTTATTCTTCAGGAGATCAGTATCTTTAATTTGTTTTTCAAACTATTTGGTTGTGCTTTATTCAGAGCATTTTTCTTCCTAATTTCAGCGTCAAGTGACTTATTTTCAAGTTTCAGGTTTTCAACAATTTTTTTCAAAGAAATACATTCATCATTCAACTCCTTTATGTAATCTCCATCAGGATCGTCTGAATCTTGCAAGTCCCTGTTTTTCCTTCAACATTTCATTTTCTTTTTTCAATTTGACTTGCTGTTCCATTAATTTCGAGCTGTCGTACATGCAGCCCTTGCAAAAAACCTTAATTTTTACATCTCTGTTCAGAAACACTAAGATGAGTGCACATCCAGCAGTGAAAAGTTGCACAACTCACATGTGAAATGCGTATCCTTCGCCGATGGCGCCTTACAAGTCACACAACTTGGCAACATAGCTCTGGACTTCTGTTCGACGAGGTAAATCTACCCGCGATAACATTCAAAGGTGTTAACCAATAGTTTTTTGTGCCAATTGTTTATGAAATTAAATGATTTAAGTAGATACAATCGAATCAAATCTCTCAAAAATTATTATATGAGTAAAATTGAGTCCACTATCTCATTATTCAGCGCATTTTTGTCCACTCACTGATATAAATATCCTTCAGATCCTTTCCTATTTCAAATTTAACACGTTCAAATAGTAAGAACTTATAACAACTTTTTCTGTGCAGAATATTCCAATTATAATATATATATATATATATATATATATATATATATATATATATATATATATATATATATATATATATATATATATATATATATATATATATATATATATATATATATATATAAGGAAATATTCTAAGAAGAAAAATTCTATACCTACGGGTATAGAAGATATGTGAAATTTCGATGCTTGGTGACTCTGTAATCTTAGAGAGGTGTTTTCTACTGATTTCTATAGATGGTATTGTAGAGTATTCATTACTCTACGATCTTCCACTTGAAGTCACAAGAAGATGCTTGGAGGTTGAAATCGTTGCCTCACTTCGATGGACGTGGTGCGACTGACGAGTTCCTTGCAGAACGAAACATATATGTCTCGCACTTCCATCAGGTGTGGCATCGATTTCAATATTTCTCTAACATTTATCCCTTGAAGGATAATGGAGACATCACATCGTACACGTTCACATATCTAGCTCTGCTATAACATTCTCTTGATTAATTTCAATTTTTCAAATGAATGTTCTAGTGTTCATTTTCTATATATATATATATATATATATATATATATATATATATATATATATATATATATATATATATATATATATATATATATACATATTTCGATTAAGAGTCTCAGTATTTACTAGTATTGAATTACCTGTGAATCTTTGATCTAGCTACACTTTTGCCCGCCTGGGCGTGATCTTGAGCGATTAGGCATGGGATATATATATATATATATATATATATATATATATATATATATATATATATATATATATATATATATATATATATATATATATATATATATATATATATATATATATATATATATATATATATATATAAAAATTGCAATGTTAGTCGCCGACTATTATGAAAAGGAAATACAGAGTATTGGGGTATGCGGCAAAAAAGGAAAAAAGAAAACTCTTTAAAGTGAATCCAAGCTTTCGGAAATATTTATTTCCATCCTCAGGGATCTACAAAGACAAAGTTTCATCATTTTCATGAAAGAGTAAGATCAAATAAGCATGAACTCACACTTTCTCGAGGTTGGTATTAATCGATGTCTGTACAATTTGCAAAATAGAGCTATCGAAAACAATCGTCCAAAAAATAAGCTAATCCAATTAAAAGAAAAAATTTTTTATAGAGAGAATATGTAGAATATGTATGTATACAATGATAACTGATCAGTTTATTTGACATTTGTCAAGGTACACAGTCACGTCAACGTCAGTAAAAATTAGTTGTTACCAACCGATGTTCAACTTAACCATTATATCGTTACAGGAGTATAGACTGAAACGGTATCTGTGACTTCACCACAACAAGAAAACACAAAACACAAACTAAAAGGTCTGACCTGTGTCCAAAAACAGTAAATACGCATAAACTGAACTTAATTGATGAATATCCGTCTTTCTGTTCATACTGTTTGCTTCTTGAAATATGAAAGCCATCTCCATAAACAGTCTTCTTGTACGATTTTGCTGTCTACATAAAACTTTCGTAGAGTCATAATCCATACTATGTCCATATTTATTTACGTGTTCAGCAAGTGCGCATCTCTCGGGTGAAGCCTGCAGTCACTCTTGTGAGACACTATTCTATTTTTTAAGGGTCTGGCAGTTTGGCCTATATATATTTTTTCACAGTTGTTACAAGGAATGCTATAGACAACATCCATCTGAGATTCTCTTGGAACTTTATTCTTTAATTTTGTAAAAATTGAATTGATGGTAAGTACAGACCTATTTGCAATCTTCATCTTCACGGCGTTATTAAAAAGTCTCGTAAGTCTTGGGGTCATGTTCCTCAGATAAGGTAAGGATGTGTAAATTATATGTTCCTCTCCATGTTCCTCCTGATGACCAGTTTCTATCGGACCTACATAATTCATATTTTCGTTGTCCTTTGTTTCTTGCATGACCACCATTTTTGAGCGTAGAAGACGTGCTGAACAGGTTCTTATTGATTAGTTTGATCGGGTAGGAATTATCTAGTAGCAATTTTTTTAGAATTTGCAGATTCTTCTGATGGAATGAACCATCTGATATTCTCGTCACTCTCTCCTTCATCTGTCTTACCAAATTGGTTTTGATATTGTGTTTATGGTAAGAATTATAGTTCAGGTACCTACCAGAGCTACAAGGTTTTCGGTACCAGTCTACCAGAATACTGTTCTCCGGTGTTCGTATTAAACGAGTATCCAAAAAAGGAACTGAACGATTGTTGTCTTCAGTTACAACAGTGAATTGAATGTAAGGGTCATAAGAATTCAGCGTTTCCACCATTTCAGTGATGCCATCCCTAGGTAGTGCAACAATTATATCATCGACATATATTTTTAAAAATTCCACATCGAATGACAACACGTATATATATATATATATATATATATATATATATATATATATATATATATATATATATATATATATATATATATATATATATATATATATATATATATATATATATATATATATATATATATATATATATATATATATATATATATATATATATATATATATATATATATATGTATATTATAATTTAATTATTTTATACACTGTTTGAAATGAATAAATAAATAAAAAAGTTTATACTCACTACGAACACTCCATTTCTTCCTTTCTGAATTGTTTCCTGCCACTTTCTCACTAACTTCATTTTCATTCAGAACTGCTGGTGTCAATTCTTGGTCCTCCACAATCATAACTTCTGGTTTTTCATCCTGTGAAATATCCATCTCTGAAGAAAGTTGATGATCCTGTTTTATCTCATCTTTCTTCAACTGTTCCAATTCAGAGTTCCTCTGTAGTTCTAATTCCATTTGCTTTTTCTTCTCAAGTTCCTGTCGCTTCTGATCTTCCTGTTCTTTTTGTTTTTGTTGATGTAGTTTGATTTGCTTTTCTTTTTCCAGTTTAATTTGCTCTTCTTGTTCTAGTTTGATTTGCCTTTGTAGTTCAAGCTCCTTTTCTTTTTGTAATTCTAGTTCCTTCTGCTTTTGTTCTTGCAGCTCCTTTTGCTTTTGTTCTTGAAGCTCTTTTTGTTTTTGTTGTTCCAGTTCCTTTTGCTTCTGTATCTCCACATCCCTCTGCTTCTTTATTTCGGCTTCCCTTTTTTGTTGTGCTAAATGCTCCAGTTGCTGCTTATTCGCCAAATGTTTGTTTTGTTGCAATATTTGCTGCTTTTGTTGCTGTTGTCGCTGATGTTGGGCAAACTGTTGTTTTTTCTGCACCAACATCTGTTGCTGCTTATCCAATTGTTGCTGAGCAGATGGATGAAGAGGTTGTTGTCCTCTGGGTGTTAATTGATTTTGCTGAAATAATTTGAATGAATAAATGTAATCAAATAAAATTAAAACATTCAATTTTGCATTGAAAATTCTTTCTTATTTCTCTTCAAAGTTACATTTTTCTATTTAATAGCTGGCAAGTTTATATACGGACATTTGGTATTTTTAACCGTCATAGTTAAGTTGAACACTTTTATATTCAGAAAATTAATGAAATACAATTATTTTTAATTAATTTAAAGTGTAAACTCTTTATAACAAAACTGGAAGCGCCCAGAATTTTTTTAACGTTGAAGAGATTTTCATTATATGGAGTGAAGAACGAAAAACACCCTGATTAACAATTTTTAATATGTATTCCATAAAATAAGTAATCAAATTATAATTTGAATTTTTGAGAAAATTCTTAAATTATTCTGAAGAATTATTCGAATTTTCTATAACTTAGCGGCATCGAGTGCTTAATGAATGCTGTTTGGTAGTTGTATAGAATGATTTCCTTCATCATTTTCTTTATCTTCATTCAGTTTTTCCTTATTATTTGACACAAAATCAAGAATTTAATCATTAAGTGTACTGGTTGTGGTCAGTCTATATCCTCTACATCTATATTTTCATGTTTTTGTAGTTATATTCTTTAAATTTTTCTGATAAGTTGAACTGTTTTATTCATTCATTCAGTGGTAGACTGTCTTCCATTCCAAACTGATCCATTTTTATTGTTTGACCATAACATAGTCTCGCATGACAGAATCAACGCTATAGCTGATGTTACCTTTTTTCAGGCTTTTGATATAAAGTGCAATGCTTGAAGCATGTTAATCGAGGTTTTGCTGTCAATTTGATCAGATCTTGTAACCTAATAAGATAATATAAACAATAATGCCATAAAAAATTTCAAAAAACTAAATATGAACAAATTTCTTCTTTATAAAGAATGGCTGCTGCGTTATAAAGAGTTCATCAATGTGTGACTTTTAACACTAGAAACTAAAAATACCGAAACTTATGACCCTCTTAGAGACGCCGCCGTGACAATTCAGTCCGAATAATTAACAATATGTAAGATACTTGATACCACGATTATTTATTTATTAAAATCAAATTATTAAACCATTTAAAACTAATATAATGAATAATATATATATATATATATATATATATATTAAATTCGAATTATCTCTAAACTAGTTATTATCACAATGGAAAATATTACATGATATTTTGTACAGTGTATTTATTACATACAGCTGTTTTACATATGTAGCACTTTACAGAAGACTTATTACTTGCACATCTTGATTTAACCGGACACCTTGTACATTTTTCTTGTATTTCTGGTAGGTTTTCTGGAATTTCTGTGAAAATGGCTGTTTTTTTATTATTCATGTACTGTAAATTCATGCACAATTCTTCTCCCAGTTAAAACAACAAAGTTTCTAGGTTTAATTTTGGATATGTTGATAATTTTATACAATTCTCAGTTTTTTACCGCTTAATCTAACAAATTATATAATGTATGAACTAGCCAACATCTCTAAGCCACCTCTTCAATACAATATTTCCTGCTCAATGAATCTACATCTACTTCATACTTCCTCCTGTTGTAGAAAAGCACCGTTTTTTTTTTGTCAACAGCCATCCCAAATTTTTTGCGATAATTATCTGACTTTGGGTTCACGAACTGAGTAAATCGACAACGACATTCAGATGGAAAAAGCTGTTCGTCAATTGATATATGGCCCAGGTATGTCCTGTGTTTTCGCGACAAATTCATAGCAAATTTCCAATATCATAGCAAATTTATCTCCATTGAGTCTTTGGCGTCAACTAGATTTATGAATACTTGATTATCTCACAAAAACGATTTCAAGAAATTGTTTCTTTGTTATAGGATTACCCCATTGTATAGACCATAATGAATCCAACGATGCAAGATACAGCAGTAAATGCCTCCAATTCTTCTATGTCTATTTCATTTTTTTTTACTATTTCAACTTATTAGATCTAGAGGTTCAGTAGAATTAAATAATAGATAATTATATTATCAGTACAGAAAACACAGCCATTATTTACTTCAATAATAATAATATGTCATGAATGTTCAATAGTTTAACTTGCTGCCATTTATTGAAACATTATACAAAATTATAATATTTTCATATTTAATACACTGAACAATTTATTACCAAAAACTTGGATGAGTTTATAACATAGGTGTAGATCCCAACATTATACTTATAATACTAGGCACAATATTGATTGGCATTTAACATTTTGTCATAAATCCCTAAGTATATGAACAAGTGTCAACAATATGAACTTTCCCCTAATATTAAAGCACTAAAAAATAAGCTTGAGTTATTGTTCACCATTGCGCATAGGCATCCTCATCTAAACAACACATATAAAAGGGTAAAACAAGAATATGACCAAGAATTATCAAGGGCCAAGAGAGAATATAATAACAGGTACATCTTAGCTTCTAACAATAAGTCCAAAGCTGTCTGGAGAGTCATTAACTCTTCTACACACATATATTCCTCTAATACACAAGATAATCAGATGTTTTCTCAGAATCCTCAAGAACTGGTGAATAAATTTAATTATTACTTTTCAAATAATTCTGCTGTATCTTCAAATATGGTACATACAACTAGTTGCAGAGGTTCAGATGCTTTAAAAAATTCTTTCTTCATTTTTGATACAACTCAAAAGGAAATAGTCAAGGTGATGAAAACCTTAAAAAGCTCGAGTTCAGTAGGACATGATGTAATCTCAATGAACGTACTGAAAGAATACATACACCAGATTTCGTCACCGTTACTATATTATAAACCACTCCTTCAAAGAAGGTGTTTTCCTGGACGAACTTAAAGTTGCGGTAATCTGTCCTATATATAAAAAGGAAAATGTACATGAACTCGAAAATTATCGACCCATAAGTTTGCTACCCAGTTTTGCTAAGATCTCTGAAAAAATTTTGGTCAACCGTCTACTCAGTTTTTTTAAGAAATATAATTTAATTGCAGGCCAGCAGCATTGCTTTGTTAAGAGAAAGAGTACTGAAACTGCTTTATTTGAATTAGTGCAGTCCATCATCTCAGCTCTGGAAAACGGAGAATTGCCAATAGGCTTGTTCTTAGACTTATCAAAAGCCTTTGACAGAGTCGTACACGAATTACTACTGAGGGAACTGGAAACGTGTGGAATAAGAGACAACCAGCTGAAGCTCATTAAGTGCTACTTAACCAATAGAAAACAAATGATACGGATAAACTGTAATGGAACATGCTATATTTTTGAGGAGAGACTACTGTGTCGAGGGGTACCACAAGGTAGTATCCTTGGGCCTTTCTTATTTATGATATATATGAATTCTCTATGCCGTAAAAGAGATGTTGACATATGCCAAATAATTATTTACGCTGATGATACCAACTACATAGTAAGAGGAAAGGATATGACAACCTGTATTAATAACTCAATCACAGTACTTCATGAGGTTTCAACCTGGTTCGCGAATAAACAACTCACGCTGAATACAAATAAAACTGAATGTATTCTTTTTAATAGCTATAGATCGCGATTACATGTACTGGATGGTTTTGAGTACAACAACACACATCTCAATCTTACGAAAGAATCAGTAAAATTCTTAGGAGTACATATAGACAAACATCTTAAATGGGGCAATCACATCAACACATTGAAAAAGAAGTTACACAGTCATATATACTCTCATAATGCTACGAGAACAGGTGGACACTGATGTACTCAAGGTGGTGTACTTTGCCAACTTTCAGGTCCTACTTACATATGGTATAGTGTGCTGGGGTGCTTCCTCTGCGGTTCGTGAGATCTCCATAGCACAGAAGTGTGCAATGAGAGTAATATATAAACGAGAGTTTCGTACAACATGTAGAGGTTTGTTCAGGGGGAACAATGTAATGACAGTATATGGCTTGTATATATACAGAATATTGCTATTTCTTCACAAACATCCTTCTTATTTTAAGAAAAATCTCAGCTCGAATAACACCAGCAAAATGCAGCCTTTCATCTTCCCGGCACACAGTTTCTCGCGTATCGAAAAAGGCCCACATTATGTGACAATCAAAATCTTTAACTCAATTCCTAGTAACTTGAGAAATAAAAAAACATATAACCAATTTAGGAGAGGCATTCATAGATTCATAGTGGCCTGTGAACCATATAGTATTGAAGAGTTTCTGGATGCCTGTTAAGTCTATAAATCGTGGAAAAGACCAAAGGTTTATATATGTCGGGTTTCATTATTGTTGCACTCAATCTGTGATATTTTGTGTTGTAATAATCTTTAGAAACTAAATATATATTATTATTATTATGAAGTAACGCTGAAGTTATGTAATATTTATTCTTATCTGATTTTTTATTTAGTTTTCACTGTTTATTTTTTGCATTTGTACCAGTTCAATTAGTTTAGTAATTTGTACATAGCTGCATCAGTTGTTTTAAATGTAATTAATGTGGACACTCAAGTTTCTCTGAAATATAATAATAATATTTATTTCCATAATTGCCATACAAAGAAAAAGATACAACAAAAAAACAAGTCATTACCTATCGATAAATTACATCAAAATTTATCACAAGCTGGGAGGAATTCATTCACAGTACAAGGTTCTATCTTAATTACCAACATATGGAGTAACTTTTTGAAGCATTTAGATCCTAACTCTGTTCGCAATTCTTAAAGTAATCTATATAGACAAATATATATGGACAAACTCCTCTCCTGTTAGTTTCATTTTCAAATTCAGAAAATAAACTATCGTGTTTTTGTAAAGAGTCGTAACCGATAAATAAATAATTCAGTTACTGTCAATATACTCTTAATGGTAAACAGACCCCTACCCGAATCACCACAATTGATCTTCATTATAATTCTCAAAGCATACTTTTGAATGACAAAAGCCCTTAGCGAAACTGAACTCCTTCCCCAGAAAATTATCCCATAACTCTGCTTCCATTGAAAATTAGCATAATAAATCAGCTTCCAGACATCAAAGTCAACTAGACTTTTTAAAACACGTAGTGAATACATAACAGAAGTGAGTCTACCCACAAATCCTTCAACATGTTGTGCATTAATGTCCTTAAATTTTTATCAATATGCAAACCCAGGATTTGAATTTATTACATTTGTTTATCAGAATGAAGTGTTTGCCATACTCAGTAGAATACAAGTGACACTTAGTTGATTATATGGTACTTGTATTATATGCATCTACTTCATTCCCTTTAAATTAGGTTATCCACAAATCTAAGTAAAGGTATAGAGAAGTAAAATATAGTGTTCAATATAGGAGATAATATTCAAAAATATAATGATACATAGGAATATTAATTATAAAAAATAAATCCTCACCTGTTGAACATAGTTGTTGGTCACTATAGGACGTCGTTGTCCCACACTTGAAGAACTTACGTTTTTGTTAAATGCAATATTCCCTAAAAAAATTAACTTTTGAAAATATAGTAAGCGCCCTGTATAAGATAATAGTATTATTGTAATAGTAATTAATAGTAATATTGAATAATACTATCATTTATTATCCTAATACAATATAGAAGTAATTAATAATAAAGTTGTGAGTATTTCTAAGAAAAGCAAAACAATCAATAACCTACCTCGTCGAGTATTATAAGACATGATAAAACAATGAAGCTTCGAAATATTTCGCACAGTATTTGAATAGGTATCAGGAATATCAGCTTTTTGCTAAACTGTTTTGAATTAGTTTTTTAATAAAGTGTTTGTTTATTTTATAATTACTCTAACCAGTACATGTTAAATTTCAACGACACAAAAATAATCGATGACAATGATGACATACAATTGAAAGTGACAAGCACAGAACATACCCTTAATTTGGTATGTTCTGTGGTGACAAGTGCAATGCAGCCCTTCTCACCACAGCCTAACTCTACTTACAAGCCATGAACTAGGAAATCTGGCAACATCCAAGCTAGACCCACAAAAAGAGATGCTGTAATGGCGTTGTAATGGCTTCTGGTCACTGCTGCTGAATAAATCGCTATTTAACGAGGGAAATAATATTGAAATCTAAAAATAAGTTGTGAAAAGTGCTATTGTTTAAAGTTGTGAAGAACAAGCAAAAGAAATTTCCCGCAAATGTCTTATAAAAACAGGAATATCTGTTGTGTTTTAAGTTGTGCTTTTTTTGGTTATACCTGGAGAGGTAGAAATAATACCTAACTTTTATCATCTCATAATTGTGTAAAAACAAAAATCCGCGTTTTAGTTGTTGTGCTATTATGTGATGTATAGCGTGTAGAAAGTGCTAGTGTGTTTTTTTCAGCTAGAGACTAAGGAATACCTTTGAAATTTGTATGTAAATAGCTACCGATTACTGATGTTTTGACTGAGTAGTTCAGACATTAACAAAAGCGTTATTTGCTAGAATTGTTCCTTTTTGTGATTAGTAGAGTTACTTACCCTTTGTTAGATTTAGTAGTTATTTAGAACTAATCTCTTATAGGTCTTGTTCTTGATATTAGCACAAAAATTAACATGCCAAGTCATTGCTGTGTGCTTGGATGCAAGTCGAACACAAAAGTTACCTTGAGGCCGGTGAACCACCAGTTTCTGTATTTCGTTTTCCATATGATGGAAATCTAATGAATCAATGGCTAAAAATATTCCTAGGGCATTATGGACCCCCACAAAATATTCTGTAGTTTGTGCCAAACATTTTCCAGAGGGAGCACTTACTAAAGAAGATATTCATCGTTTGCTAGATTGAGAACAGAAGGCTAGATGGATAAAGTTAAACTCAATTTAAATGCAGTGCCAATTATTTTTCTTTATTTACCCCTACTTATCAAAAACAGTACACTCTCAAAGAGAATATCCAGCTGAAAGAACCAGCATTGAAGGAACGTTGTGAGAAATTGAATGAAGCCTTTGAAAACTCAGATTCAATTTGTAATTTTGTTGATTTAACATCCAATTATAAATAAAGATTTTAATATGTAAATCGTGGAATATAAAAACTTTTTAAACTAACAGCATTTTTTTTACACTCTAGTGTTTCCATCCAACGTAACTGAATACAAACAGTTACACAAATAAACAGTGTACAAATTATTAATCAGATTTTAGTATATTCATATATGCATGTAAATGTTTTTATCAATGAAAATAAACTGTCTCCTAATGATTTAAAATGGATTTTAAAACTGAAATTAACTAGATAGTCTCAACTGGAAAATTTGCTTGCTCGTAACAAATATGATAAGAGTCATTCTATCGTCCAAATTATTGTACACATCTCAATAAAGGTTTAAAGGAATTGTCGCATTAAACTTACTCTCATCTGAGAATGAAAAATAGTGAAATTTATAGCATATTGTCAATTCTAATTGATAAAGTGAACTTGTTAGTGTACATACTAAAAAAACAACATTT
Source organism: Henosepilachna vigintioctopunctata (assembly GCA_030704895.1). NCBI lineage: Eukaryota > Metazoa > Arthropoda > Insecta > Coleoptera > Coccinellidae > Henosepilachna > Henosepilachna vigintioctopunctata. Next base: position 1,320,390 of record JARQZJ010000012.1, read on the forward strand.
GAATTGCTATAACTCAGACATAGTTCTTCCTAGAAAAAAAATGTATTATTGATTTCTATAGATAATTGTATGATCTACAATTTTTGTTAAAACTATTTTTTTATACAAAATACAGTTTCGCTGAAAATTTCTCTGAAAAGGCATTTATTAACATGTAGTAGACCGATGTTCGAAGACCGATCGGTCTACCGGATTGAGCAGATGCGGTGTTGCCAAGTCCTAGTTCATGGCTTGTAAGTAGAGTTAGGCTGTGCTTCTCGCTACACCACAGAACATACCTATTTAGATATGTTCTGTGCACTGCATTGCTTATTTCAAAGAATAACCAAAATAAAAATAATAATGTTACGATCAGTGGCGGATTTACCAATAGGCCAAGTAGGCCGGTGCCTACTTGGCAGATGGCTACGTGGCCTACGGCGGCAGATTTAGAGGGGCGGCAAATTTAGCAAATATTTTTTTTTCACAGATTTTTTTTTATAATTATACGTGTACACAATCTATACTATAATAAAATCGTAAACCTAAAATAGTCTGTACATTAAAGATATTCGAAAAAAAATTAGCTAGGATGGCTTAAGATGAGTAACTGAGTAGAATTAGATTTTTTTAAAATTTCTTGTTTGTCTGTCCGTTTGCTTGAATGAACGTCACGCAAAAACTACTGGACACTTTTACATGAATCTCCTTGAATTGTTTAGTCAGAAAAAAAATTGAGTCAAAAAAGAATTTGGAGCATATTTATCCAAACTTGGATATAGCACTTCGCATGGCTCTGTCCACAGCGGTGACAAATTGTTCAGGTGAGAGAAGCTTTTCTTGCTTAAAACGGGTTAAAAACTATCTACGATCTACTTTAAGTCAAGAAAAGCTTAATGCTTTATCTCTTTTGTGCATAGAGTCAGAACTTATGAAAAAGATTTCATAAAAAATTTAAAATCTCGCAAGAAAATAATGTAAAACTTATTTGATCTCATTGTCTGTCACCATTGACTGATTGTTAACATGTTATATTTTAATAGAAATTGTTTGTATTGTTTTTAAGCTGTCAAGTGCAATAGAAAATATGTAACAAAAACAATGTTTTCTGACCACTCATTATTTTGTCTGTGTTCATATAGTGTAGGTATTTTTAAGTTATGCCTTTCCCCATGATTAGTACATGCTGCTGTTTTTAACCCCCGACGCAAAATGAGGGGTGTTATAAGTTGGACGTGTCTGTCTGTCTGTGGCATCATAGCACCCGAACGAATCAATAGCGGCAAATTTGTAAATCCGCCACTGGTTACGATTATGGGTTACTAGTACTCCAAATAACTGTAATTTAACTCTGACCTGCCATCTTCCGTCCTAGTTCATTATATACCCTATAGTTTTTCTAGGAGACTCCATTTCGAGAAGGTTCGATTCCCAGAACGTAGGAGCCGTTGTTACGTCACATTTTTACGGAATGTTCCAGATAACACAGAGATGGCTTCAGATATTTTCGTAACACTGCCCCCTCTTAGTTTTGATCGTCACAAATTCCGATCAAATGAACAACTTTCGACTTTGATCTTGGGGTGCGTTGGATTCTGTAAACGACGTCATTTATTCGTTTCATAACCTTATAGGCTCCTTCCCAAGACTGTGTTAGTTTCGGGGATAAACCTTTTTGCGTTGTGGGTTGTACAACCACACCAAGTCCCCTTCTTCAAATTTGACTGAATTTGCTTTTATATCGTATCTGGTTTTCATTCGGTCAGTGCTTGCTTCAATCTTATCTCGAACTAGTTCATGTATCTTATTCAAATGCAGTCTCAACTCATCTGCATATGTGCCCACCTCCAAGCGTACTTCTTCGGGGCTACCAAACAATAGATCACATGGCAATCGTAGTTCTCTTCCAAAAAGTACCTTCACCGGAGTGTGACCTGTAGTGTGATGAGTTGATCCTCGATAAGCCGTCAGCAGTACTGGTAAATGTTTGTCCCAATCATTTTGATGATCAGCTACTACCTTTGACAAATGCTGTTCCATTGTATGATTAAATTCCATCAAACTGTGGATGTAAAGGAGTTGTTCTTGTCTTTCTGATATTCAGTATCTCCATAACTTTCTTAAAGACATCGCTTTCAAAATTTCGTCCTTGGTCTGAATGTTATTCCAATGGAACCGCCGTATCGTGATATGAACTGATCTACCAATGTACATGCAATAGTCTGAGATTCTTGATTCGGCAGACATAACGCATCTAGATTGTTGCCATCGTTGGTGGTAGGAAAAGGCCCGGCAACATCGACAGCAATCCTCTCATACGGTAATCCGACATTGTACTTCTCCATTTTCCCATGGGTTTTCTTCAGTGGTCCCTTTGTAGCTGCACATGTGGTACATTTCCTGCACCAGGCTTCTACGTCATCACGGCAATACACCCAGTAGAAACTTTCTCTGATTCTTGCAATGGTCTTATTGACACCAAAATGTGCACCGGATGTTCCACCATGCATTTTCTTGAGAAGTTCTTCTGGCTTGTCCCTGGGTACAACTGGGAGAGTTTTGACTTCTCTCCCATCTGTACTTTCCCATTTCCCCTTGAGCAGCCCATTTTCTATAACTAACGAGTCCCATATGGCCAAAGCGCCTTCGTAATGGATCCCATTGTTGAAATGTCTTTCCAGATAGGCCTTCGGTTATCTCTTTTCCATTCTCTAAGAAGTTTTATGTCCGGGTCTGCTTCTTGTGCCTCAATCAGTTCTTCTGTAGACCATCCTTGTCTCAATTCGGTTGTAGTCCTTCCTAGATTAACAATGCCTTCTTTCTTCTCTACTCCTCCACAGTGGCCACATGCTTCCTCACATGGTTGTCTGGCTAAAGCGTCAGCATTGTTATGGATCTTGCCCCGCCAATGTTCTATTTTAAAGTCATACTGCTGTAGTCTATTTTCATTTGCAGTAACCATTTCAATGCTGCATGACCTGTACGAATAAGAAATTTCCTACCATATAAGTATTTGTGAAAATGCTCTACAGATTTGATTAGAGTCAATAATTCCTTTCGAGTTACACAGTAATTCCTCTCAGATTTGTTGAAAGTTTTGCTATAGTATTCAATGACTTTTTCCTCGCCATCTTGCACTTCCGATAATACAGATCCGATGCCCCTATTGCTTACATCGGTATCTAAAATAAAGAGTCCAGAGGTGTGTGCGTAGGACAAAATAGGGCTAGAGCAAAGTGCAGCTTTAAGTTGGCGAAATGCTGCTTCACATTCTCTTGTCCAGCTGAAGTTGATTTCGTTTTCTGTGAGGATATGTAATGGTTTGGCTATATCAGCAAATTTATCGACAAATCTTCTATAATAAGGGCATAATCCCAGAAAACTTCTTACTTTATGTTTATCTTTAGGTCTTGGCCAATCCCTCACTGCCTTGATCTTATCCTCTGAGGTGTGTATACCAGTAGATGAAATAGTGTGCCCTAAAAATTGCACCTCATTTTGAAATAGGCAACACTTTTTATAGTTCAGCTTCAAATGAGCATTCCGAAATCTACAGAATATTTCTCTTAGATTTTTCAAACGGTCTTCAAAGGATGATCCCATCACCATTACATCATCTAGGTAGACTAAACAGATTTTTCAAGTCAGTCCTTTTAGAATCATTTCCATTATTCTTTGAAATGTCGCTGGTGCTTTGCATAATCCAAGAGGCATAACATTGAATTGATGCAATCCACTTCCAGTTGAAAAGGCTGTTTTTTTTTCTGTCATCAGGATGGATCTTCACTTGCCAATAGCTACTTCTTAGATCTAATGTAGAGAACCAATACTGCCAATGTTGTTAATTTGTCATCAATTCTGGGTAATGGATAGCTATTTTTCTTCGTAACATCATTAAAGCCTTCGATAATCTACACGAAATCTTGTACCATCCTTCTTCTTGGCCAGAACAACAGGTGCTGACCATGGACTTGATGATTCTTCTATAACTCCTTTCTCTTTCATGGATTCAGTCAATTCAGCAACTTCCCCTTGTTTAGCTAGTGGAAGTCTTCGTGGGGCTTGACGAATAGAGTAAGCATTCCCTGTGTCAATTCGGTGTGAAACTAAGTCAGTTCCCTTCAGTTCATGATCGCCAAAAAGGTCATTTTCTTCGAGTACAAATTCTTGAGCCAATTTTGTTTGTTCTGGTGATAAAAAATGTTTCCATGATAACTCAAATTTGCTCAAATGAACATATTTCTTCTTTGGTTTCTCTAAACTAGATGGTTCTTCACATCGGACTATCCATGACACAGGCTCTAAGGTTGCTATTTTGCTCTAAAGTAGCTATTATTCATCTCCTTTTTGAATGTCTAGTTGTTCGTTACTGATATTGGCGATTCTTACCGGTATTTCTCGTTTTACTGTGGATAAAGTCCTAGCCGTTAGAAATTCATTGTCATATTTTGGTTCAAAGAGTCCAACACACCACCCAGGATTGCTTTCTGGTGGGACATAAATAATTCATTTATTGATGAGAAATATTCATTTATTGTATTGACTGAGATTGAAATCTCGCTTAACTCTTGGTGAAACATAATTAAATATTAAATTAAATTCAACTCTTGGCTTAATGTTTCACGATTATATTTAACAACATGAATTAGTCCATATGTTTCGAGAGTGAGCTCATTTTCAAGACTAAACTACAGTAAGGAACGAACAACAAATTTATATCTATACAATGTATGTAAGGAGGGAGGGTAATTGAAAATGTACCTGTTCATTTACGATGTCATCGGAATGTTTCCGATGAAAATTTTAACAAAGAAGTGAAAACTTTGAAACTTCTATCAAATAATAACGGTTATGATGAAAACATAATAGATAATCTTATAAGAAAAAAGCAACGAAAAATTCTTTTAAATTCAATTTATTCCTCTCAAATTATTAGAAGCAAACAAATATATCATTTTATTAATTAACCTCATCTCGGCGAAAAAAATTGCGAAGATTAAAGAAAAAAGATAAAAACCATTTGTACCAACAAAAGAAATATTAAGTCACTTTTAGTGAATAATAAAGAAAAGATAAATGTTGAAGACAAAAGTGGGATTTATAAAAAATTTTGTAATGAATGTCCAGCGTTTTATATCTGCCAAACAGGTAGAAAAATAAAAAGTCGGGTTGACGAGCATAAAAGGTCGAACTTGTACAATGTTAATAAGACCGGATTCTCAGAACATTGTATTAATACCAAACACTTCATAGACTTTGAGAAAACCAAGTGCTTGCACGCAGGTAATAAAGGGAAACGTTTAGACCTTTTTGGAAGTAATTGAAATATGCAGTTCTTGGAAGAAAAAAGAAGTCATCGTAAATGAAAAGGTAGAACAGGTAGAAAATGAACAGGTAGATTTTCAATTATCCTCCCTCCTTACATCAATTGCATAGATATAAATTTGTTGTTCTTTGTAATTTAGTCTTGAGAATGAGCTCACGCTCGAAACATGTCGACTAATTCATGTTGTTAAATATAATCGTGAAACATCAAGCGAAGAGTTTAATTTAATTTAATATTTATTGTTTTATTTATCATTCATAATTATTCATAGATAGATAAATCAGTTTACTCAGACATGTAGATAGGTCCTTATATATCTTTGTTTGTCTGTCTTTAATTTAAGATGATGCCGCCGAAGTTATGTCCGTGCCTCTGCCTGATACACCATTGACACCGTCAAGATAATTATCGTCATCAATACTAACTTTTTCCAACGATGACCCTGGAATCTAGCCAAAAGTTTTCAATGCTACTTTGATTCAGTATTTAATAGAAAATCCGATTAAACAGTATAATTTTCCGCGTGACTCTTCGGCGCGAACATTTTCCGAGTATTATTATTGAAGGGATTTAGGAAACGGTGAAAAGTATAAGAGAGAGTGTCTGCTGTATTCAGTGTCCAATAATTCCGTTTATTGCTTCTGTTGCAAGCTATTTGAATCAAAACATAACAATAAATTCTGCGAGGGAATTACTGATTGGCAATATCTAGCTTTGTAATGCAACAGACATGAGGAAAGTTCTGCTCATTTCAATAATTATAAAAAATGGACAGAGTTATGTCACGCTCTTAATAATAAAAACACTAATAATCAAAAACACTAATAATAGTAAAACATTAAGTCAAGAGTTTAATTCAATTTAATATGAAACACGCTATTGATAGTATTCAACAAAAGATTTTAGAGGTTGAAAAGCAACGCTGATACCATGTAATCAAAAGAATAATATATGTGATCCAATTCCTAAGTACACAAAATATGGCTTTCCGTGGCCAAATCCAAGAATTATTAAACCGTAACAATGATAATTTTTTTAAAATGTATTGAAATGTTAGGAAAATTGGATCTTTCAATGACTGAACATATACGACGCGTAACGAAAGATTCGGATTTCAAAAATATGTCGAATTATCTTGGAGATAAGATCCAAAATAAAATAATTTTCATACTCGGTAACCAAATTCAACATTTTATTTTAAATTTATGCCAAATTAATAAATATTTTTCAATAATACTGGATTGTACACCTGACGTTTCACACGTAGAGCAAATTAGTATTATAATAAGATTTGTCTATTTCGTGACGGTGGAAGAACACGCGAGCGCGAAATATGAGATAAACAAATGAACATCGCGCAGATGCCTACCGGACCACCGTACGAAGTGAAGGAGTAACGAGAGTAGGGAGCGATGAGTATAAAATCAGGTGCACGATCTTTCCCAATCCTAGTAAAACCCAGTCTATTTTGTTTTCACACTTCAATTATTCACACTCCCCCAAATTCAAAACCTGACGCTCTGGGGTGAAAACCTCAGACTTCAGGACGAAATCACTTACTTGGGTGTAACTTTCTCCAAACACAATTCCTGGAAAATCGACCTGGAGAAAACTCTGAAAAAAATTCGCAATAGAGCTAATCTTCTTTACGCACTTAAAGGCAGAATACGGGGATGCAATCCCCATACTCTGCTGAATACTTACAAGACATTCCTTCGTCCTGTAATTTCGTATAAATGTTTGCTCTATGCGACTCTCCAAAGAAGATTCGTCAAACAAATTGAAAGCTGCGAACGAGCAATCTGTCGCAGCATTTTCCGACTCCCCTATCGTTACCCGTCTCGACTCGTTCACGAGCATACAAATATGCCCCCAATCTTCGAACACATGAAGAAATTGCAAGCTCGATATGCCCTACGTACTTTACAAGGACCAAATCAGGTTGCCCAAGCGACGCTGATGGCCCCATGGTACACAAGCCGAGGTGCACTCTGCAGAAAACCAAGAAATAAATTTCCGAATTTATTTCTTGGAATTTTAAATGTAGAATTTACGAATTCTACAGACCTTACAGGAGCCAACAAATGAAGTTCTCGACCATCTTGAGAACATACCTCTTCGTATCCGCTAGCGTGCGTGATTAGTGGCGCAGTGCGCGATAAAGTGCAGTGTGCTAAAGTCAAATGTGCGTGGGTGGATAAGCGTGAAACATAGACTAAAATTATATTTCATTTCTTTCCTGTTTTCAACTGATACTGATAATTCATTTCATCATCAGATTCATATTCACATTTCACACTCATTTTTCATATTTCTATCACATCTTATCATGTTCAACAATATATAACCATGTATTATTTTCAATTTTCAATATTAACCACATTATACAACATCTTACGTGGGTAAAGTTTTCTGTGGTTTCCTTTACAATTAAATGTCCGATGAATTGAAAATCGGACATTTAACCAAATGGCACGTAATAAATAAGTCGGCCACAGACGCAAAACAATGTACCAATACGAATATTTGTTTTTTTTTTTTTTTTCTTTTTTTACATATTATGTATAAATACCAAGGGTTGAAGAAGGTCGCGAGGCCTTAAAACCTCCCACAATGTAAAAACTATTATAATAAAACGACATGTAATTACCAAAAAGACAAATAAACGTTTTTGAATTTGAATTTGAATGAATTTAGAACGCCAGTTCACCGTAGGTGTTGACTTTGGAGAACTCTTCCCTGGAGACTGGGTGTTGACCAGTTTCCTCTACCCTTCCTTCCCCGTTCTCCTGGAGGTGCTGACTCAGAAGGGCTTCTCCGTGGACCTAGTGTTGATCGGTTCACTTCCTTTCCTAGTTCTCTCGGAGGTGTTGACTCCGAAGAGCTTCCCCGTGGGCCAAGTGTTGTTCGGCTCGCTTCCTTGTCCCTCACCCGTCTGTCCTGAGGTGTTGACTCCGGGCGACGATATTTTCTTTGCAAGTCGTGGTTCTATCACGTAGGCAGTTCGACGAAGAAGCTAGGGACGCATTCGAACAGTCGGAAGGTGAGAGCATATGTGAATCGTATCGTCTATGCGCCGTTGCCGGTTATTCGCGGAAGACGATTTTAGTAGGATATATTTTTTTGGTTGAATTATTATTTTGTATATATATTTGAATTGTAAATAATAAAGAATATTTTTATTTTTGAATTATCCTTGTGTTTTACTACCTAATCTGAGTCGATGAGAAAAGTCCATTACAATTTTAACAGAAAATAGAGAGTTGGAAATAAGGGAGCATTTTCTAGTTTTCTCTCCAATGATCGATACAACTGGCGCTGGATTAACGTCATTTATAATAAGTCTTTATTCTACATCAACGCTACTACAAAAACAATAACAAGCAAACTAATCCAGGCAGAGCCATAAATCAACTTATATATACATAATTCAATATTCACAATTTCAACGTCATTAAATACTTTTTTAAGTTTCTCTTGAATTATTTGATATCAACACTGTTTTTTAAATCTTTTCTAACTTTTCATTTTTTACTATTTACCAACTTTACTTATTTTTAACTAATCTTTATAGTAGAAAAACTGGCCGAAATTAATTTGGACACAAAAAAACTTAAGAGGGCAGGGTTATAATAATAGATCAAATATGCGCGGTAAGAATAATGGTCTTCAAAAAAGATTATTGGATCTAAATCTCCACGCTTTCTATGTACCGTGCGCTTGCCATAGATTAAATTTAATATTGTTGGACGCTGCCAATCTCAATTATCATACGACTGGATTTTTTAGTATTGTACAATAATTATATAAATATTTTTATATAATTCTCTATTATCTTAGTCTATGGTATATCATATGATCACGAGGCAAGAGATGACGCTAAATGTCAAGCAGAAAAAATATGCTGCTTTTCATTCATTTGTTCAAATATAGCATATGATTTTGACACAAGTAAATTTTGTGAGAAAAATTCTGCAGTCCATCGATATGAATATGCAAGTTGCTTTACATGCTTTAACGGAATTAAAGAAGTTTATAATGAAAATTAGAACCGACGCAAATTTTTGGGAAATTGTAAATTATGCCATGAAAATTGCCGAAAAATTAGGTGTCGAGGCTGAATTTGAAACTTCCAGATCCAGACCCCTAAGATGTCGTAAGACTCCAAAGAGTTTTGATTATGAATACGAAGACCATACTATAAGTGATCCAAAGACCGATTTTAAAATGCCTTCAGCGGGGCTCGAACCCGGGCGGGGCAAGAATTTCATTGCTGAAAAAAACAGATAAAAACTTCAATTTTTTTCAAAAACAAATTTTTCTGCGGAGTGGATTTTGTTGTTAAATGAAGATGTTCGTCTAATAATGTAGCCACATCCGAACAATTTTCATTTTGCATATTAAATTTAACTGTTAAGACGGCATATAACTTTTTTACAGAAAGTTCCCTACATTCCCCAGTGAAAATTTTGAAAAAGAGTCTTTCAACAGCAGCATTAGTGCCTGGACAACATAAGGAAACATATTAACACCTTTAAATTTTCATGTGGGATATGTTCTACTCTAAAATGCCGAAATATTTCTACTCATCTTTTGGCAAATTCTATTTTCTCATCGTTCCATCTCTTCAATTTTTCTTCATTTAAATATAAATTAACTCTTCGAATTTCTTCAAAGAAAAAGTTCTCATTAATAACAATATCTTTTAATTCCTTGATTACAAATTCGACTGCTGAAGAAACTTCTTTCCATTCAATTTTACTGTTTAGAAGGGTCCATTAGAATTATTCTTTAGCATTAGTGGTGAAAATCCATCATTACATCTTGATTTACATTGCATATGAAACCGTTTAATACAATTCAAACTTCTGCTGCTGAAATTTTATCTCATTCAATTTGTATAGTAATTTCATAAAACAACGACGCCTGACTGAATAAAATAAACATTTGTCAAGGCTTAATTAATAGGAGTCAAAGCAAACCATCTGACTTTGGAATAACCAAGCAGTTTTTTGTATTGAACACCAGCCTCTTCACAAAATTCTTTCAAACTTGCTACCCGTACTTTAAACCGAAAGAAACATAAATACATATTTGTATACCCAAACTCTGTTCAGTACGAACAACTTTATTCAATATAACTATTTCCAATGAAATACATTTGAAGTGCACTACTAATGTTCCTAGATGATAACCATGTTGACTGCTTACTGACTGCTTGGCGACTAACGCCGAACTGAACGAAATCTTGTAGTCTTCTCCTGAGGTTGCGCAGTCGTCTTTTCTTGTTTTTCCTTGCTGTGACTAGTCTATCGGTTGATGCATCCGGTGGCAGGATGTGACTAGTCGCCGCATATTGATGGCATTTGATATAATGTGAGCATTACAACCAATTCCCAAAATATTTCGTTTTAGAAGATCTTGTAATTTTGTGTACACATTATTGACACCACTACGGATGCGTCCACCAAAATTAGTATTTGTGTCATCAGCCGAGAGCGCCAAAATTTTCTTATTCAAATTCTCTGTTATTGTAACTCGAAATAAGTGATTAGACAAAATGTCTGATGTTCCCACTTCGATTGATTTCAAATTTGAAGTCTTAGTTTGAATACCATTCCTAATATCGAAATACCTTACTAAAATTGGATAAAGTTTTATTTCATTGTGATTCGATGCCTGTGATAGAATAGATATATATGATACATAATCCAGATTTTCTGATAACATTTTCTTGCAGTATTCATATAAAACGCTGGTTACGATAGACTCACATTTTTTTTTTTTTTTCATTCGAAGGGGTAAGTAATCCTATACGGATCACTCAAAATGGCCTTGACTGACGTCATTAGCCAGCAAAAAATTGTTTGAACTAACCTATACAGACTTCACTGAATAAACTCTAGGATATTGACTGGGACACATTACGCCTAGGGACTCTTCAAGGCGATTTAATTCTTCATACACAATACAAGACAAAAGCCACGGAAAGGTAGGATCAAAAACACAGGGATAAGACAAAAGGATAAGCAATGTTGAAAAGTTTTTATAAGAAGAACTAATGGTACTATCATAATTTCAAGCCAATTGATTTGACATGATCATAAATTATTTCCTGTATTTTCATGTTGTTCAAACTAAGAATGAAATTTAGATTAAAAGGTTGATGAAATTTAGTATGGGAGTTCAATTTGTTCAAAAAATCTGTAATTTTATGACGGAAATTGCTGCAAGCCATGATGAGGTGATCAGCTGTACCATAATCACCGCAGTCACACAAAGGGTGATCCCTGAGACCAATTCTGTGGAGATATTCTGGGCAAATGTTATGACCAGTTTTAAGTCGAGAAATTATTCGAACAAAGTCTCTTCTATTACCAACATTATTATACCACTCTTTGGTCAGTGGAACAGGTTGAATGCTTTTATAAAATCTTCCTCCTTGATTCAGCTGATATTCGGTTTTCCAATTTTTTAAAACATTTTTTTTGTACATTCCATAAACTTCGGATGAGAAGCACTTCGAGTGAACCACAGGATTTTTAGCTGCTAATTTCGCAAACTCGTCAACTTTATCGTTTGGAAATACACCGATATGAGATTTAATCCACAACAATTTGATATGATTATTTTGTTCCACCTCCAGTAACAATAAAAGCACATCCTTGTGTACCTGCGTCAAAGAAGTATCGAATTTCAAGTTTCTGAGAGATATCAGAGCGCTCTGACTGTCAGATATAATGAGAATTCTATCAGAATGGAATTTCAACCTGTGCTTTAATATAAACTGAAGAGACAATTTGATGGCGTATAATTCGTCGTGAAAGATTGAGCAATTTTTATTTAGTGTGGAGAGTTCCGAAATTTTTAGGCAGGGATCAAAAACTGCGACTCCAGTAGCAGATGAAGATGATTTTGAAGCATCAGTATATAACTTATGGTATCCCGCAAATTGATTGTTGACGATATCGAAGAATTGCTCCCTTTCGAAAGCAGATTGGTATGAAGGTATGATCACATCGAGGGAAGTTTTAAAAAGTCCATAGTCCAATGTGAAAACCGGATGATTCGTTTCTATGAGCAGTTCATCAAATAATTTGATTGACGAATTATAGCAGGATATAAAAAGTGGATCTTTTCTCACTATCCAGAATTTATGAGTTAGAGTGAGCAAAAGTAAATCATGAATAGAATCCATAATGGGATTAGAAGTTGATTTCCTCTCTAAAAGGAACTTTCCACCTATCAGTTCCCGTCTATACTGAAGCGAAGTTTCTGCCGATTCTGACAAAACCACATCATTATTAGTGCCACGTAATAAACCAACACAGAGCTTCAAGCATTTCCTGTGTAAAATCTCCAGACAGGATAAGTTGCTTTTTGAAGCACTCCCGTAAAATAAACAGCCGTAATCTAAGACTGACCTTATGAAGCTACGATAGAAGAGCAACGAAATACACTGATCTGCCCCCCAGCTATGGTGGCACACATATCTCAAAATATGAAATCTTTTCTCTGCATTAATTTTAGTGTACGAAATATGTTCTTTCCAAAGCAACTTTGTATCTAAGATAACCCCTAGAAATTTAACAGCTTTAACATGTTGAAAATATATATCACCTAATTTTACATGATTTGGAAAGACGACTAATTTGGTAGTGAAATAACAGGTGACTGATTTAGAGGTAGACAGAGAGTGACCATGTGCTGATAGGAAGGCGTTTATAGTTGGCATGGCCTCCTCGAGATCTTGTTTACTGTTTATGGTGTTAGAGTTAACCGAATAGAAAACAATATCATCTGCGTATTGTAGTATTTTCACCCTTTGGTTAATCAAGTATTTTTCGAGTCGATGATAGTATATTATATATAGAATAGGAGACAAAATACTACCCTGGGGTAGTCCTAAGCTGGAGATTCTTGGACTGTCGAAAGATTGATCCATTTTTAGATATATCTTTCTGTTAATGTAAAGATTGAAAATTAGATTTGCAAACCTTCGAGCATTCGCTCGAAGGTTTTTAAAACACACGAACTTAAAGAAATCGGCCTATACGACTCAGCAATATTAGGGTTTTTATTTGGCTTGAGGATAGGGATTATAATGTAGTTTTTCCAATCATCTGGATAGCTTCCACTATCCCATATATCATTGAATATTTTGAGCAGCATTGTTTTTGCATTTGTTGGTATATTGTAGAGCATAATATACTGAACGTCGTCCTTGCCTGGTGCTGTATTACTGTTGGATTTGAGAGCTCGATTAAGTTCTGTTATATCAAAAGGTCTACACATGTGATCGTTTTCTACCCGCTGTGCTAATTCCATTTCTGCTTCATGAACTCCTGGTGGAGCAATTTTGGAGAAAAATTCCTGTACCCATGAGCCATTTTTTATGGAATAACAAAAAGAAGCAGATCCCTGAATTTTTCTTATATTTTTCCAAACCATATTTAAAGGAGAATTTTTACCCAAAGAAGAGCAAAAAGATTTCCAACTTTCGCGTTTGCTGTTTTTAATAACTCGCTTAGCAATAGCCTCAAGTCTTTTGAAAGATATGAAATTTTCTAGAGAGGAATTTTGCAGGTATTTGGAATAAGCTAACTTCTTATTTTTTATTGCATCTGAACAAGCTTGGTTCCACCAAGTTTTATTGAAAGTATTATTTGAAAATGGTTTGTAAAGTGGTATGCTTGATTCGCACGCAGCTTTCAGGTTATTTATGAAAGTTTCATAATTAACCGAGTTCTCAAGTAGTGATACAGATGTTCTTTCTTGCATAACGTCCTGGAACTTATTCCAATTGGCTCTTTTCGTGTTGAACAGCCTCGAACGAAATTTCTCGGCTTTTTTAACGGACAAAAATAGATCAAATCTTATGGCAAAGTGGTCAGAACCCAGAGTATCCTCCTCGATGTACCAGTTAATTGATGGAGTTAGTGATCTTGAGGCTATGGTGAGATCTACAGCTGATATGTTCTGATTCCTATATTGAAGTCTGGTAGCTGAACCGTTATTTAGGATAAACATATCCTTCAGTACTATAGAAGAAGCCAGGCATTCTCCGTAATGACTGTGATAAGATGATCCCCAGGCTGCGCTATGGAGATTGAAGTCTCCTGCAACAATTACTGGCGATGCACCTAAAATGGAATCGAAGAAATCGTTCCATTCATCTTCCTCTAACCTGGAATGTGGAGGATTGTATAGGCAATATATTGACAATTTAGTTTCATTGAATAATGAGAGCTGAGCGGCAATTCCTTCTATATGACGAATTTGGGGAAAAACAATTTCGTGGTAAACTATTGATTTTTTCAAGATTATTGCAACCCCACCTCCTTCATCTATCCTATCTGAGCGTAGAATATTGTAACCTGAAATATTAAACCTGTTTGATGCTTTCAGCCAGGTTTCACTGATAAGACAAACATCAATATCGTTTTCATAGATATAACGCTCAAAGCAACCTTTATTTGATGAAATAGATCTTGCATTCCATTGTAGAAATTTTGTTTTATTTTCCATTAAGAATTTCTTTTAATTTTTGTTCGATAAATACTTTATTAGATACCTTATCCACATTACCAATTGAACCACTGACATCTTTGAGGATTGAAATAATCACCCTATATATAATATCTATTAATGAAGTCTCCTCTGATAAATTTACCTGAGAATTGCCGTACGAAGATTGTTCTCCGTGGTTTTCATTAAAACATACCCCATTGCCTAGAACCGAGGGTTCAGGTCTTATTATATCTTCATGTTTTCGTTTAAATAAGATACTAGATTGACTTGAAGTGAATTTTCGCTTATTAGATTTCAACGGAGGAAATTTCGTCGAATTTTCCCGATTCGATATATTATTTATTTTCGAATTGAAAGGTGTAGAAAGCACTGTAGAAAAACTACCGTCAATAATTTTAGCTGCGTCCTTATATGAGATATTATCCACAGCCATTTTTTCTTTGATTTTTTTTTGTATACCAAATACCGGGCAGTTTTTAGAATCATCGGACACATGCGCACCTTTGCAGTTGACACAAACAGGCGTTTCCTTTTCACAATTTTCTAAGGGGTGGGTTTCCCCACATTTGGGACATCTTTTTTCGCTTCGACATAATTTATCGGTGTGACCGAAACGTAAGCATTTTCTACATTGAACTATTCGTTGTACATAAGGAAAGACTTCGCGAACTACATTGAAAATAACAACTCTATCTGGTAATTTCTGCCCTTTGAATGTTATTAAGACGCTTGTTGTAGGAGTAAAACTTGTCGAACCATCTTGGTTGATAATTTTTCTATTCAATCTTTTAACTTCCAGAATTTTGAATGTTTCGCCCAAAAGAGGATCGATGCAAGATTTCAGTTCAACCTCTGAAATATCCAGATCGACAGATTTGATAACACCCTGTCTCCGAATCAAGAATTGTGGGATATATGCTTCAAGTTTATTATCGGAAAGAAATTGCAAAGAAAGAAATTTATTTGCACTGAGAAACGTTCTAAATGAAATCTTTATTCTATTTCTGCCGTTTTTTTCTATGGAAATAATATTACTGGAAACAGATACGTCGTTTCTATATATAATCTTGCCAATAGACATTGCATGCAAATTACCTATGTTCTTATCGATACTCTCGACGTAAATAATATATGGACCTGTGTCCGATAAATCATATTTATTATCATTTTTTTTTGTGACAATAACAGATGGCTCGGTTGTTGTATTGACGCCAGTAGCACGATTTTCATCTTTTCTTAATGAGGAAATGTTTACAGTTGAATTCGCCGAATTAATATGGAACGGACTCACCGAATTCAAATCTTGTGAAGTATTGTCCATGAACGAATCAGAAATTTCTTCTTCTAGAATCATTTTAAATGCATTTGTTATGACTTGAGTAGCTAAGATATTGCCTCCCTTGTCCGGGGGAACAGGATCCGGATCAATTCCTGGAGTATTCATATTTTATATTGTAATTCACCGAAAGCAATGTGAAACACAGAATATAAAATCTATAAATTTCGATACAAATTAAAGATATAAGGCACCTGTGACCGACCGGCACGCAATCTGGACCACAACTGGACTCACATTTTATTCGCGCACTAGAAAATTTGTCACAAAATTCTTTTAATAACTCAGTAGTGCAATCCATGCTGCGAAAACTTTGATTATGGATTATTGTGTGAAAAGCGAAAGTACCCTCCATAACTGCCAATTTTGTTTCATTACTTCCAAAAGTATTGCCTTTACAAAATGTTGTCAGTTTGGATGTTGACGCTGCTGTGTCATGAGACGTTTTATGTCTCATGAGTTTCTGTTTTCATCTCTTTAGTTTCAATGTGTGCCGTTATTCCACTACGTCCATGAATTGCAATTCAAAATTCCTCATTGCACATTGTGGATTTAACCAAGGAGTCATCATTTCGATTGTTAACTACAATGAACGGAAACTCTTTTTTTAAATGTTCGTTTAAATGATTTTTCATTCTTTTGTTATAGATCCTATTTTAATTAATAATCTAAAAATTGTATTACTAATATAATTTATATTTTGATTTTAAATGAATATTATGATCTGATTTTATTTAAGTGAAATCAAAATGAAACTATAATATTAATACTTACATGCAACTTCACATTCACTAGATAAATAAAATAAAATTTTATTTTATTTTGTACACCTCAAATCTTGTTAACTTGAAAAAAGTGAGAAATTGTTGGTTTTCTCTCCCTAACTGAATAATTTTGAATATTCAACTAATAAAATTGAAATAAAATAGTCTAAAAAAATGTTTTAGAAATACAAATGAGTATAAAATTATACAAATGAGTACCTTCAGAGTACAGGATCTGAAAGATTACGGATTGCGAAAAAATTTAAATTTATTTCAAGGATTTATTTTAAAGGAAAATATTTTTCTGAAAAAAATTATGATTTCACAAAGGAACGGAAAATAAAATGTAATACTGAGAGTGAAAAATGATAATTTTTCATAATACTAACTTTTTTCCTCGAAACCTAGTGCAAACAGGAATCATTAAAGCTATTTGTAATATCAAAATAAATACTCAAAACCAGATAATCTTATATTGATATTGCTTTTATATTTATTTTTATGTATATATATGGCAATGTGGCTCAAATGTGATTTGAATAGCGATCGATGATTTAAACCATAGCCTAACTCTACGTACGTAAGTAGAGTTAGGCCACAGCCTAACTCTATTATGCCACAGCCTAACTCTATTCCAGTAAGTAAAGTTAACCAGTAAGTAAAGTTAAAATTCTGGCAACCTTTTGAACAGCCAAATCGATCATAACTCAAGCCCCCTATTCAATCTTTTTAAAATTACTTAGTTTACTATACATTAGTTCAGTATGAATTGGTCCCTTCTACCTGTTATCTACCTGTTTTCTCTGTATTCATAATTTAAGTTTATATATTGTACGTATTCGAGAAATTGTCATTAGTCTGCACGTAGTATTTGAAAAAGGCGAATCTCATCGAAACGTACGTCATGCAGTATTCTTTTTAATGTATGTGTAAATCAGTTTAAAAATTGTTTTATTAAGTAAAGTTAGGCTATGTTTGAACTGCTACCTTACCTGTGATCTTTTTTTTTAATTCAGTGGAACTAGAATTTAACACCGGTTCCGAACAGCCAATGGGCTTGTAATCCATGTACATTGCACAACAATTATCATAGCATTTAGGAACTCTCAATCATATAGTTTGAATAAATCACCTGTTGGAGAAATATGTACTGCAAGATGTGAAGCAGCAAATAGACTACATATCATAATAGTTGTCATTTACATCACATCTAATCAAAGTGTAAATAAAATAATTTAATTCATCCATGAAAATTTACTCATTTATACATCAGGGTCTACATTGCTTAAACGGAACTTAGATAATACAGCTACAATATCGAGTGGAGATTTCAATATCGAATTTTCTAATAACACTACGTAATACATAATATTATTTAGTATATACATATAAGTTGATTGAAATTGCCAATGAAGTTTTCTGATGCAATGCGGTCTTAAGCACACACTTGTTTTTTTATTTACATATATTACCATTATCGAGAATTTGCAGAAGAACTAACATACCTAAATGTACGTTCTTAAAAGGTTTTTAAAAACTCTATTTCAGATGATCATATGGTCAGAAATCCGTAATTTTATTATAAGAATCAAGAAAGTTACTATACCATCGCATTGTACATCTAAATATAAGAATTTAGATGTACGAGATTTACTATTGTATGTTAAGCGGGATATACTAAGCATATTGCTCTAATTTTTTTCTTTTGTATATCTTTTAAAAATTCAAATTCATGAAAAGGCGAAAGAAAGCTTTAGCAAACACTTTTCTTTTGTATATTCGAATTTTTAAATTTTCACAATAAATTAATTGATTATTATTAATGTTTATTTTGTGTTTGGTACCCATAACCTTTGTTTTTAAGAAATTAAAAATAAGGAAAGAATCCAAGATCATTTTATAGCAGGCCCAATTCAAATATGCTCGAAAGTATTTAAATATGCTCGAAGAAATTCTACTTACGTAAGTACAGTTAGGCTGTGGTATTTGGTTATCGGGGACATAAAATAAATAAAAGATAGAAGAATAACTAATGTTTTTTCTTTTTCTTATCTTCCAACGACTAAGAAATGAGTCCACCATTTTGGATTTTTCTTCTTCAAGTTTTTGCTTGTCTGTCACAGAATTTGGTAAGCGACGCCAAAAACAGACGACATTGAACTCCAAGACGCACCCCACATAAGAGAAAATTAATATTTGTTAATAATCGTAAGGTAATACAGATTGCTCTATTTATGTAGTGTTCACGCAATTTACTATGGTAAACCTTCATTATATTTACTTTTTCAGATGTCTCGTTATCGTGAATGGGATTTATCCTGCAAGGTGTATGTAGGTAACTTAGGTTCCTCTGCGAGTAAACACGAACTCGAAAGTGCTTTCAGTAAATATGGTCCCTTAAGAAATGTTTGGGTAGCTAGAAATCCTCCTGGCTTCGCATTTGTTGAATTTGAAGATGCTAGAGATGCCGAAGATGCAGTACGTGGACTAGATGGAACGTGAGTTAATTATTTAATGGAGACTTTAGCCCTTGATATTATGGTGTATTTTGAAGATTATTATATCCTTCAAAGTTTTGTCCTATTCTGAATATATAATAAGAGTATTCTCATATATAATAATTTTAATATTGTAGTTAACGAACCAACTATCTCTATTTTAGACGTTGCTGTGGAAATAGAGTTCGTGTAGAAATGTCAAATGGAAGATCAAGAAGAGGTGGCGGGAGAAGGGGACCATCAAGATATTCTAGGTAAATTCTTAATCTTTACAATTAAAATGATGATTTAGTTCAGGTTTCTATATTTTCATTATTTTTCTACTAGCTTGAAATCATGTTAGAATAATCCAAATTCTGTATCTACAATTTGTATATAAGAAAAACAGGTAAATTGTTTCCAATATCCGCGACATCGATAACTATAAGTTTGGGTTACGTTAGGTTTAGTTCGGTTTACTTTGAATTCCTGAAATGACGCAAATATTCTAAGTATTTCTCCTTTCAAAAAATATTTTTTCAAGATGTGCTATAATTTTCAGAGGCATAGTTTCATGTTCTTCGAGAGTAAATTATATAGAACATGCAATAAGAACAGCCAGTACTTCAACAGTCAATACTCCTGTATTAATAATATAATTATATATATATATATATATATATATATATATAAGATATTTCTCTCCCAAGGTGGAATAAAACTGATTGGTTTCTCTGTAAACAAAGAAACTACAATAAATGTTTCTTCTTCCCCTCTTAATGTACGGAACTTATAAATTATAAATTTTATTTAGTTTGAACAATAAAATATCAGTCAATCTATCTCAACAGCTCATTTCGTGTTTTGACAGTGACAGACCACTGACAATTTAGTAAACGCGGCACAATTAGGCGCGTTCAGAAATTAAAGAAATATTTTTCTTTACATCTCCCCCTTCATGGTGAGAATTATACAAGTAATTCTCAAAATGTTTAGGATAAACTATTCATAATACTCTTCACCCAAGCTTTCACTATTTATTCCTTCTTCCATTCGTATAAGTTTTGTTATATGGTATATTCCTGTTTCCTTTCTTGTTCTTCCTGTATTTATTTTGTATATTGTATTGGATATTTTTCCTGTTATTTCAAACGGGCCGATTCTTAAGTTGTCCATCTTGTTTCTATTCATTTTGTTTCCGTTTTCAATATAAACCAGTTCTCCTATATTAAATTCTATGTGTTTTCTTCCTTTATCAAATATTTTTTTATTATAAGTATGGGATCTTATTGTTCTCTCCAGTGCTTCTTCTCTATCTTTAATCCATCTATCTATATTTGTTGGTTGTCGTAGTTCTTGTGGTAAGATACTGGTGTCTTTTCCTTCTAATAAATATTCTGGTGCAAAGCCTGTCACCGAGTGTTCGGTTTCATTATATTTATCTATACATTCTCTTGCAACTGATGTCCAGGATTTCTTCTCCTTCTTTTCATTGATTTTGCATCTCATTTTATTTACTAGTGTCTGGTTCAATCGTTCATTAAGTCCATTTGAAAATGGAGTATCTACTGCAGTAAAAATTAGTTGTACATCATTATCTGTCAGAAATTCTTTAAATTCTTTCGAATTTAATCCTGAATATTGGTCTGCTAGTAAAATATCAATTTTTTCTGTCTCTAGAACCTTATTCACTAACTTAATGAAATCCGCAGCACTCTGTGTTTTAGATGTTAGAATGAACGCAAATCTTGTGAAATGATCAACCAACAAATGTAGGTATTTCTTTGTAGATCGTTGTCCTCCAAAGCCACCAATAGTATCTATCGACATTATTTGAAATGGTTTTGTCGCTGGTCCCAGATGCGACATCAATCCGTATTTATTTTGGCCTCTAGACTTATTCTTGATACAGGTGTCACAAGTCTTACATATATTTTTTATATTTTTTGTTAGACTCTTGGCTGTATAATATGGGCTTATCTTATTTATCATTTGCTGGATTCCTAAATGGCACCATTTGGTATGTACTTCTTTTATTAGTGTTATACTTGATTCTTCAGTTAATATAATTTTCTCCCTATTTCTTATTTTTTTGTAGAGTATTCCATTTCTTTCAATCAATTTGTGTTTTTCTTTTTCTATTTTCTGTTGATCTGCCTTAATATCTTCTAATTTTATATGATTTACCATCTTTAATACTTCTTCTTCATTATCATTCTCTTCCAATACTGGATTTCTGCTGAGACTATCTGCTTCTGTGTTATTTTTTCCAGGTATATATTTAACATTAAAGTCGTATTGAGACAAATAAAATGTCAATTCACCGAGTTCTTCATCTGTTCTTGCTTTTATGTTGAGATTTTCTAGTGGTTTGTGATCCGAGAAAACTGTGAATTTTCTTCCAATTAGCCAGTATTGCCAGTATTTAATTGCTTCTTTGATTGCTAAACATTCAAGGTATATTGCCTTCTTCCTTTTTTGTGTGTCATTAAGTTTCTTTGAGAAATATCCAACTGGTTTTTCTTTTCCATCTTTTTGTATCTGTTTCAATATTGCACCTATACCATTCAGTGAAGCATCTGTGTAAATTCTTATAGGTAAATCTTTATCGAATATTTCCAGTACTGGTTGTGAGCATAATATCTTTTTTATATCTGAGAATGATTTCTCACATTCTTCTGACCATGTAAATTGTATATTTTTCTTCAGTAATCTATGCAGTGGATCTAGTATTATTGAATTGTTAGGTATGTATTCACGGTAGAAGTTGATCTTGCCTAAAAATTGTCTAACGTTCTTTTGAGTCTTCGGTGTTGGAAAATTTCTTATTGAAATAATGTTATCTTTGATAGGCTGCATTGTGTTGTTTCCTATTATATGTCCTAAGTATTTTACGGATGTTGCTGCAAATGTGCATTTTTTAAATTTTAGTCTGAATCCTTCATTTATTATTGCTTGTAGTACTTGTTCTATGTGTTCTATATGTTTTTCAAATGATTGTGAAAATATTAAGATGTCATCAATGTAATTTTCTGTAAATTCTTTTAAGTTATACTTTCTCAATATATTCGATAAGATTCTCTGGAAAATTGCAGGTGATGTTTTCAATCCAAATGGCAGGCATGTCCATTGGTAGTGTCCTTCTTGTGTAACAAATCCTGTTTTCTGTCTGTCTTCAATGCGTAGTGGTATAGACCAGAACGCGGAATTTATGTCCAGTGTGGTAAAATATTTACAATTTCTTGCTTTTATTATCAAGTCACTTATCAATGGAAATGGTTGTGCTTGTGGTACGATTATCTTATTTAATTCTCGGAAATCAATGCAGAGTCTTGATTTGGTGTTTTCATCTCTCTTAAAGGCCAATGTAACTGGTGCTGAAAATGGACTATATGATTCTTCGATTAAGTTGTTTTTTAGTAAATTTGCTATCTGATTTTCTATTTCTATTTTGTCCTCTATTGTACAACGGTATGGCCTTTTGCTGCAGTATCTATCTACGAGTAAGTCTATCCGGGCTTCATATTCTTTTACTGTCCCTACATCATATTTATCTTTGGCGAATACATTATCATATTTATCTATTAATCTTTGTATTTGTGTCTTCTTGTTATAGTCTAAATGATGTAAGTTTGTAATAAATTCATTTTTATTCACATGCTCATTAAAATTTATTCGAATTTCTTCTTCTGCTTTTTCTTCTAATCTATTCATAGTTTCTGTCTCTATTCTCTCTTTCTTTTGTATATTATTCTTAAATCTTCATCTTGGGTTAGGTTAAATTTTTTTATCATGTCCAGTCCTATAATGAAATCTTCAAAATCAACATTGTCTACAATAAACACATCAACATTTTCTTCTACATCAAAAATCTTTACTTTTATGTTTATTAAACCTTTCGTGTATGTCACACCATTGACAGTTTTTAATTTTATTCTATTTGCATCTTCTGAAACACTCTGTATTTTTACTAATCTTTTGTTGATTAGAGAGACCTGGGAACCTGAATCATATGTTCCATTTACTAGTATTTTGTCTTCTAATAACATTTTTATTTTTATCAATGGTGTGATTACTCGTTTTTTGTTTCTTCGTTTAGATTAACTTCTAATACCGAATTACTTCCAATGATTTTACTTTCCTTTCCTTCTTTTTTAAACCAACATGACTGTTCTGGGTGATATCGGGTACCTTTATTCAAATTTTCGCAGATTTTACATGGCTTCTTATTTATAATGTGTTTCTTGTTATCTTGTTTATCTTCTCTCTTTTTAATAAAGTTACTGTTGACCAATCCTTCGCACTTCTTTATTTCATGAAGCAATCCTGTTGAATTTTCGCACTTTTCTGGATCAATTCTGTTTCTTATATATTCAGGTAAGCCAGCTGCTATCAGCATCACTAGAGTTTTCCCCCAATATCTTCATCCATTTCTAATAACAGTTTTTCTTTTCTTATTGCATATTCCATCAGAGATCCTTCTTTATGTCTGTAATATATAGCATACATTCCTGTACTCCATCCTTTATCAGCAAATGTTTCCAAAAATTTTTCTTTCCATTCCGACCATTCTGCTTCTATTTTCAGGGTTTTCAGTGTAGCCGAGTGCCAGTCTGCACATGATTTGTCCAGAAATAATCTTAATATTTCTATCTTTGTTATATCTTCATTAATTTCATGTCGTTTGCATTCTTTTTCAAATGTATCCATCCATTGTTTTGCATTTGTGAATTTACAAACAAATTTTTCAATCATAAATCTTTCTGATATATTTTTTAAATTCAATTTGTTTTCTTTTTTGGAGTAGTATCTTCTGATTTTGTTTGTTTTATTTCGTTGAGGTACATATCGTTGAACATTAGGTTTTCATCTTCGTCAAAATAGGTATTTATCATTTCTTTTTCACTACAAGTTATCCATATTGTTCTCACTGCACCTCTTTGATTCAAGCTCCTTTTTAATCGTTTAAAGCTGTCCGTTTTGCTGAGAGCGACATGTTTACTTGCAATTTTATCATCTTCTTCCAAGGTATACTTCTTGTTATCTTCTGTTGATATTGAGGTTATAATGATAACATTTGACTTTTTGTCTGTTTTTGATGCTACGTATGTGAAGGTAAATTGTAGTTTTGGTGCCATCATGAACAAGTATTGTAGTTTTATAAGATATTTCTCTCCCAAGGTGGAATAAAACTGATTGGTTTCTCTGTAAACAAAGAAACTACAATAAATGTTTCTTCTTCCCCTCTTAATGTACGGAACTTATAAATTATAAATTTTATTTAGTTTGAACAATAAAATATCAGTCAATCTATCTCAACAGCTCATTTCGTGTTTTGACAGTGACAGACCACTGACAATTTAGTAAACGCGGCACAATTAGGCGCGTTCAGAAATTAAAGAAATATTTTTCTTTACATATATATATATATATTTATAATAATGAATTCAGGAATTCAAAGTGAATCAAACTAAACCTAACCTAACCTAACCCAACCTTATAGTTATCGATGTCGCGGATATTGGAAACAATTACCGAAAAACAAATTTTTTGTCAAGTATAGAACATTTTGGCTTGTTATGAAATGTTAAAATCATCCAAATTCTGTATCGACAATTTGTATATAAGAAATACAAATTTTTTGTTGAGTATAGAAAATTTTGGCTTGTTATCTAGTTTTGAATTTACATTCAAAATGCAATTTCACTCAATTCAGGCTTTTAGACTTCATTGGTAGTATTGAATTCATTTTTATATTAGTAACTTTCCTTTCAAACATAATTAAGTTAATAATTTAAAATGAAATAATTAGAAGTGAGTACTATTCATAAAATTTAATTCATTTATTTGTTCTCTTATTTTTATAGAGTATGAAGTTCATGAATTCATTATATACATACAACCTTTTATTTATTTTCTCTATTGGGACAAGCAACAGAAGCTGCTGCTTGTACCAAAACACAAATAAATGTTTGCATTTTTAAGAGTCAGCAAAGAATACCCTCCCAAGTACCAATACATAACACAATACTCTATAAGTAGTTTTCATAATTTCCTTAATCGACAAAACTAGAAAAATAAAATATAAATAAACTATTGAAAGTTTAACAAGTAGAATATTCATAATAATATTTATGTAGGTTCTAATGTACTTATATTGTTCTTCAAAATAGTGAAACTGTATTTTAGAACTGTTCTGAATTAAATCTATATCATTCATCCAAAAAAAAATCCCTATTTTTTGATGAATTGTATTTTCTGGAAATATGTAATTCTCAAATTACATTGATTTTTCTCTTTCAAAAAATTTTTTGTTAATCAGTTATTGTTTTTTAGTTTTCTGAAATTTCTAGTTGATAAGTCCTATGTTCTTTACAAAAGAATATTGATGCAAAAAATTTCAATTTAATTTTTTGAAGTTATTCAAAAATTTAAATGTGTATCATTAAAAGCCAATTTTCAGAATACAATTACATAAATGTTATTAAACAACTTAACACACTGAGTTTGATTCCACTAGTAGGTGTATTTACTCTACATATATTTGGCAACATATTCAGTTTTAATATGTTCCCAAGTATTTTACATCTCTGTTAGGTGCAACAAAACATCATCAAATATGTCAATTAATTAGTCTTTTTTCAGTGGAATCAAAGTAAGTGTTTCTTTATTTCATATTTTGACAATTAAAATTTGGAAACTATGAAATATTAGTGAGTAATAATATTAATAATTCATATGTTTTATTTGTGTTTAAATGCATGACTTCTTCATTTTGTATTCTTCGTGAGTATTCTTCGATTGATTTTTTCAGTGTAACAGGTGAGGTAAATTTTTTTAATGCATAGTGACAGCCATGAATAGGTGGCTGGACTACTTTATCAGTTACCTTGAGCAAGTTAATATTTTACATTTTTCGTAATTGAATGGAAAAGCTGATAACATTCACTGAAACAGTGGTACTTTTAAGCCTTCGCAGAGATAAAATTGACGTTTTTAAAACTGATTCCAGCGACAACATGTTGAATAAAAATAACTTTGAAATTGAGCTAGAAGTTTTAATAAAGTGATCAATACGAACGATGAGGAATATCTAAGCAATTTTTAGATGTCAAAGGAGGCTTACTTTTATCTCAGATACAGGTTCAGTCTCTTTAAACTAATTAATTTATCTCTTTATCGCGTGTTTTAGCCTAAACATCGTTGTAAATAAAAAATAAAGTTGTAAAAACGTCGAAACAGTCCCTACGAAGGTTAAAAATTTTTGGTATTCCGCTGATTCATAAAATTAATTAAACAACAGACTACTTGCTTACCGCCATTGGCCCCACCTACACATAGCTGCCAATACGCATTTCAAAAATTGACGTCCTGTGTCTTCCTTTAGTAATATAGTATCATATTTTTTTTTTATAGACGGTAGTATAATCTCTTCAAAATTCTCAATGGAAATATATATTCAAAAATATGATTTCAAGCATTTTTAAATGTATTTAATTTTATTTTAAATTGGAAAATTTTAAGTTTTGGTTTTTGGCGCACGTTACAGGCCCGAGCCACTGCTGTTGTTTTCTCCCCCCGATTGAGACCACCCACTTCCCCATCATCGCCCCCTCAACTGGCTACCACACCACTCATCTATAAATAAAAAAACATCGACACACAACAGCACGGCTCTACTACTGTCAACAGTCGTACGACAGCCCGTATAGAGGCGCGCGCCACAATTCAGCCACATTGGGAGTAGGTGGCAAAAACATCATTGCCTCTCCACTCTTCACAAGATTTCTTCAGCTGTCAACTCTAATTCTTCCGAATATCGCGAAGCTAAAAAAACAACTAAGGGCACTTCATCAACATACCGACTTGGCAACATCAACAATAACCGGCCAACTTGAAATCGCACAAAACTATAAAATTCTTCTTCATCATAAACAGCTCTACTTGCTTTGGGTACGAGTTATCTAATATTCTTAACCATACCAACTCTGTCATTGCAACAACGAATAAAGTTAACACCCCCTACTTTGAGCAATGGTTTGTTTCTTCATTATGTAAGTTTTGACATTCAGGCAGGCATAATTCTACTTTCTATTTTACTTTCTTGTAAAGAAATTTATTAAATTATAGTCTAATTTTAAGTAAATCTTTTTGAATTTTAAAATTTATAGCCCATGTTAGAAAAAAATTTGTGGTAAATCTATAAAAGTTTAATAATATATGTAAAAACATGTTGCAAGAGTAGTGCTGGTCAAATCAACGGTTCAAATCAACTAATATTCTTGGTTTACTAACTTTTACGGCTGAAGTTCCAAATTTAGTTATCTCATTTGGTCGTAATTGTTTTGAAATATCGGTCAAACTTTGTTATTGAATTTCTGAAGAATCTTGAATGAATTGAGTGACTCAAAATACCTTTATGATTTGAATACAGTCAGTTGATGTATATCTGGAAGGGAAAAACTAACGGTTATTCAAAAATATTGGCGATGAACTAGTCGTACTACTCGCTGCTAATTTCATTTGTTGACACATTTCTTTGGCTTATTATAGTGCTCTTAGATTATGTTTTAAGTCCCCAACCAAGAGCATGAACCATAGGTTCACGCTCTGTATAGCAGCTAAAGTTATTGCATTAAGAAAAATTTCACGAATTTATAACTTTATGTTAGAAGATAACCATATTGAATTCGCAGTACATCAGATAATCTGAAATGCTCAGACTAGTGACAATTGGTTACTAAAGATTTCAAATCATGAAGGTCATTTTGCGCCATCTGTTGAACAATTCTTGTTAAGAAAATTTTGCGGATATCAAAAAGACAACATTTTCACTTGTTTGAGTAAATTTTTCCACATCCTAGAAAAGATGAAGAGCAGGGCTTTGAAACACATTCACTTGTTAATATCGGAATTATTTTGGATCAAGTTGATCTTCCTCATTTAATTGCCGTGACCTTTCAAGTTTTACTCGAATTGAACATAAAAATATTATATACGTTTTTTCTTTCACTTGATCATCTAAAATATTTATAGGTCCCGCTCACCGAGGAGGTCCCGTTCTCCACTGTCTAGATCAAGAAGTAGGGATAGGAGGAGCAGATCTGATTCCAGAGATGGACGATAAAAATAAAGATAATTCAAGATAATTAACTAATTAAGTTCAAAATATAAGTTTACCCTCTACTTAGGGTAATTTTTTAATTTTTACAATTTTCTTATGTCTTGCTGTAGTATAAAATATTAGACGCTTAAACCTTTATTATACTTATTTTTAAGTTTTATAAGACCCACTTATATGTTTCATTTAATACAATATAACAATAATTTTTTGCTGATTTTTAAAATTATTTGGAGAACCTTCCAATTATATATATACTTATACATAATGAGAACGAACCTATCACTTTCGAAGCGCACTTAATATTCGCTCTTGAAAGTGATAGGTTCGTTCTCGTTGACAACATTTGTGTACAGCTCCCTAAGAGTTTTATTTGAAATATTTCGATTAAGAAAGAGTCTCAGTATTGACCAAGTATGAATGATCCGTTAATCTCGAAACTTGTAGTTATCTCGAACTATAGTCGATAAACGAGAATCTTAATCGAAATATTTTAAATAAAACTTGGGAAGGTATCTTACACAAATGTATGTTGTCAATGAGACAACAAATCTTCCACATTACAAAGCTTTTTGTAGAGGCTACAAAATCTCTAGTATTCTCATGTTGTCAGGAGGAGGAATCTTTATAAGTCTTTTTTTTCGATAGAGGGAACTCATGTGATTAGTTCACGAACTAATGTTCTCATTGGATCTGGTACCGTTTTGAAAGTCGTCGATTCTTGATTGAATATGACTGATGATAAGGATGAAACATCGTATTATCATTCACCAACTTCGATGAGTTTTCGAAGAGCACTTAATACTCTCGAAAGTGATAGGTTGGTTCTCGTTGACAACATTTGTGTTTGAAATATTTCGAATAAGAGTATCATTATTGACTAAGTATGAGTGATCCATGAATCTCGTAACTTTATATATAATTAGAAAAATTCCAGATCAAAAAATCATTCATTGTTCAAACATAGAATTATTAAAATTGAACGAACGTAATATTCACTCTCGAAAGTGATAGGTTGTGTTTTTATAAACATTTGTGCAGAGCTTCACTAGAGGTTTATTTCAAATATTTCCTTTGAAAACCTATGATGGACTATATATATATATATAGAGTTGAATGTTTCGCAACTGTAGATATGTATTTTCAGTGTTTAATTGGGATTGCAGTCCAGGCAGTAAAATAAGTTACACCTTTAGTAGTTTTCAAGTTTCGAAATTTTTTTTTCTTTTATTAGTTTATTTTTCTTCAGGGTCAAAATAGTACAATATTCGGGATGGCAAATATTTTTTATACGTCTTTTGAACTCTGGTATGAAATTCTTTTTGTTTTGAATGAATGGCAGGAAAAGCAATTCATATAACGTTCGGAATGAGTGTTCTTTTGGTACCAAAAGCGTTGGATCATGGCCACCTTCAATACAGGCCACGAACAGCGTAGTCAGGTGGTGTTGCCCAAGTTGTGTTTAGTTGTACACTATCCTAGTCGGATGTTCCCAAGCTTTCGAGCATTATTTCCATTTTTTTTGTATATTGCGAATGAACAAGAAATATTATTAGTATTTATAACATATAGAATATTATATTGGGTATTGTGAGCACATATTTCTGTAACAGAAAAATGTAAAACATTTATTATTGCAAGAAAACAACGATGTTTTCGATAAAGTCCCACTGCCTAAAAAAAATACTTCTATTAGTCAGAGGGTTTTATTTACATGAGAAGTTGCCTAACCAAATTTATTGAATTATTTGAGAGAATAGGAACCTTGGAAGAAACGATGTAGGAATTACTCAAATTGAATAATTTACCTAAGTATAAATAAATATTATATTTCTGAATAGCGCAACCAACAAACTAATTTATGAAAGTATTGAGCTTTCTTCGTTCATTTTTTGATTCAGTTTTCGCGTGTCCAGCTTGATTATTTTTTCTTTGTGTAGTCATTCAATAAGATATTCAAAAAAATGGAACACAGCATGATCAGAATATTTTTGTTGTCTCCACCACATAAACAGCAACAATAAAAATCTTTCAAGGCACACACATGTGAAATAAGACATTTTTAATTAAATCTGTAGGTGTATTCAGTCCTCCCCGTTGCAAATAATTAAAATATTATAGATAAAGTTTTAGGTTACAACTATTCGGTTTTGAGGAAAGTTTGGATTTTGAAAGAATGTGTTAATGTTAGTTAGATTTGTGAATAGCGATCTGTTTATTCGATGGTAATCGGTTATAAATAGGTTAGAAAATATACTTATTAGAAACTCACCTATACCAAGCTTGAAACTTACTGAATCATCTACGGAATACCTATCCTCTACACTATATTTCACAAAAAAATTATTTGTAAGTTATCCGTACTAAAAACACAACACAAATTCGATTCAATTAAATCGGTACACACAAAACACTTCGTTTTTATAATTTGATGTTATGTTATCCACAAGCTATCAACACTAGCACCTAAATAACACTATAGAAAATTCATAAATAGAGGATTAGAACTAAAATCATAAAATATTCAACTTCAAACTACGAAAGTCTTGAACAACACAAAATTGATTTCGATTCACTGAAATTTGTAAACAAACTAAACATTTTGTTTTTGAGTGTTTGATGTTGAGATTTCAACAAATTATCAACATCAACACTTGTAATAAACTGTACACAATTAAAGAATATAGAATTTATACCAAAAGCTCAAATTATTTAACTTCAAACTGCAAGAGTTTTGGGAAGCGCCCTGTTTGCATTACTATACCAGGTCAACTAATGGCGGGATTGTTAGCCAACCCTCTGACATATGACTGATATTCATTTCATGGCCTGTATTAAAGGTGGCCGTGGTTCGATTAAAGTCGGTCGTGGTTGTGCAGATGACGCCGAAGTCAACATGGACAGAACAAAAATTCACAGAACTTTTGGGTTATTTCTGTGAGTTGAGTATATAAGAGTTGAATTTTTTGAAAAGCCGAGTGCGAGCATAACAATTGGCTTAAGACGTTCCATATCCTGATTTTTCCCAAATTTTCCTAATTAAAACTACTATAATCAATCTGTATTTGGTACTAACACGAAGGGTTGTGCTTGTGAATAAAGGGTGAGTGTTGTTCTAAGGTTTATCCGTTAATTAAATTAATTAACATCAGAATTTGAGCTATATCAAGAATTAGTGTATAGGTTAGGTTCGAACCAAATGGATTGGGAGAGCGGGGGCTCGTCAGAGCCCCCAAGATCTCCTCTTTCGCCCTTACTGACATCACATTTAACTCCCAAATCACAGAGAACTTGCAGTGCAATTTTTTTAAATCCAACTGTTTCAGAGGATCCCAATGTAAATAAATTATCTCCGGCAGATATGGCGGTACTTTCTCGGGAGCTTTCTAGTATCCAATCTTTATTCACTGAGGATGTTGAATTGATGAAAGAAGCTGAAACCCTTTCTCAAGCCATTGCTGAAATGACTAATAAAAAAATATCGACTGATTTAACTTTGACTCGATCCAACCGTTCTTCTATCAATCCTGGAAATTTGTCAACAGAGATCACCTCTATAGAAACTCAAATAACTGAAACTTCTACTGTTTCCCTAAACCAAAACAAAGATAAATCTCTTAAAAAAAAAAAAATTAAATCTCAGATACACAGGTTCGGACTCAGGTCCATTTCTAATTATAGTTGAATCCAAATCTAATAATAACATTGGAAATATTCACCCTATGAATTTAGGTAAAAAACTAATAAATTCAGGTATAACTGGTATTAAAAATATAGCTAAGAAAGGTAAAAACAGATTAGCAATAGAGTTTATTTCAGGTTCAACAGCTAATCAATTCATTGGTTCTAATCCTTTTTTGAAAGAAAATGATACTGATGTTTATATTCCCTCTCGTATGGTCACCTGTAAAGGAGTCATTTCCAATGTAGGTTCGGAAATTACTGAAGAAGATCTTATTAAAAGAGCTGAATCAAGGGTGCAAATTCTGGAAGCCAGACAATTGAGAAGAAGAGTAGCTAAGGATGGGAAAGTGGAATATGTCCCTTCCAATTCATGGGTATTAACATTCCAAGGCAGAAATTTGCCTGAGTATATTGGACTTTGGGGTTGTGTTAGAAGAATTAATTTATTCATTGGACCGGTGGTTCAATGCTATAATTGCCTTCGCTATGGTCATACCAAAATAAATTGCAGTGGTTCAAAAAGATGTCGAAATTGTGCTGGTCCTCATGAGGAGGCTGATTGTATTTTGTCTAACACTCCCAAATGTGTTTTCTGTGAAGGTAAGCATGCTTCCACTGATAGACAATGCCCGGAGTACTCCCGCCAACATCAAATTAATAAAACAATCGCTATCGAAAATATCTCATATTTTGAAGCCCTGAAGCTAGTTCCGAAAACCTATCCACATCAGCAAACGGAACAGGAAAATAATGCCTTGCATCCTCGGGCTTACCCTTCTTTGGCTAAGTCCTCCAATAGATCTGTTAATCCAAAAGAAGCTCAACTCATTTCAGTGCACAATCGTGCTTCACTCATTGTAGAAAAGAAATCTTCTGGCCCTTTATTTTCTTCAGTAGCAAAAAAAAGGAAACCTTCGCAACAACCAGGCTATGATTATAATGCTCATTCTAATTGTCTGATTTCTCCTTCTTCCTCTTCATTCAATCCTGCTAATATTCTGTTATCAGGTGACAGTTCCAAATCGCCTACCACATTTAATAAGGACGTTCCAAATAATTTTCGTTCTCTTTCCAGTCACGAGTGTCTAAAATTTGTACAATATTTGTTAGAGTCTTCTGCTGAAAAAGATGAGTTTGCTAAGAGTCTTGTTGAATTAATTAAGAATCAATCTGTTCCGCTTAATTCCTGTTCTGGTCCCATTTCCGTTGATGTTTCTAATATAAGAAATTAATGTCTTTTGACTGCCTTAATGATCCTCCAGTTAATGTTTATATATTAACATCTCTATTTTCGACCGGTGATGTTAAAAATTCTTCAATGGAATATTCGTTCAGCGATAATTAATATTCAAAATCTTAAACTCTTGATCGAGGATCATTCTCCAGATCTTATCTTACTTTCTGAAACTTGGCTCCAAAACTATCAAAATCTTAGAATTCCGGGTTACTACGGCTTAAGATGTGATAGGATAGGAAGGGGAGGGGGCATCTGCTTTCTGGTAAAGCGCTCTCTTCAGTTCTGTCCTCTTTCTTTTTCAATTGTGAATACTCCGGATAGATTTCAATATCAAGCAATCAAAATAGGGAATATGTCAGTGTTACATATGTACTGTCCTCCGGACGTTAATTTGTCGGTTACGCTACTGGAACATCTTTTAAATTCCCTGACTCGCCCTTTTATTATTTGTGGTGATCTAAATGCACAGAGCCCTTCATGGGGATCTGGGACTGTTAACCGGAATGGATCTATTCTAGAAGAATTTCTTCTAGGTAATGACATATTCATTCTCAATAATGGTGATCCCACCAGGTTTACGTCCCCACATGTTAATCAAAGCGTTCCTGATATTTCTTTATGTTCTACTGACATTGGTGTAGGCACAGAGTGGGAGGTTTGGCCGGATCCCTGCGGGAGCGATCATCTCCCTATTCTGCTTTCTATCGGAAATTTTAATCCATATCCTAAACTCTCTAGGTTCTCTTCAAGAAAATACAATATTTCTCTTGCTAATTGGACACAGTATCAGACCTCTTTTCAATCACTGAATTGTTCTGGATCGGTCCATAATCTTGAAACTTTCAAAAATGCTATAGTAACTGCGGCAGAAGCTTCAATACCTAAGAGAAAAGCTGAATGCTTTTCCAAATATAAAAATCCCTGGTGGGATGCTGAATTAGTTAATACAATCTCTAAACGGCGTGAGGCGTTCAAAGAATATTTGGATTGTCCTTCGTTAACTTCCTACTTAAAAGCTAAACATTTGCAAGCTATAGCTAAGTTTAAGATTCGTCAGAAAAAAAAAATTTCTTTTATTAACTTTTGCGAAAATATTTCAACATTTAATGGTAAAAATCTCTGGAATGATATAAGACGATTTAAAACTGGAATTTCAGTCCCTCCTTCACATAAAAACATCCCTTCTACCTGTGGGCAGGAAATTTTGGAAATGTTATGTTCTCCAGACTTCTCCCAACTGTCTGTCCCTACTTCTTACATTCCTAACTTCACTCAAAATGAGGAGTCACTAACTCCATTCACTCTAGATGAATTAGTTATTACGTTGAATTCAAAAAAGATACCTGTCCTGGAAAAGATGGCATAACTTTCAGCATGCTGAAATTTCTTCCTATAGATATGAAACAAAAATTTCTTATAATTCTCAATTCCCTCCTAGAGAACCCAATCATTCATCCCTCCCTTAAGGAAATAGTAATACTCCCGTTTCGTAAAGCTGATAAACCTGTTGATGATCCTTTAAGTTATCGCCCTATTGCTCTTTCTTCTTGTATTCTTAAGACCTTGGAATCTTTGTTAGTTACAAGATTACATCGTATCATGGAAACCCAATTTTCCCCGCGGGATTTACAATTTGGTTTCCGAAGGGGAAAATCAATTAATGATGCTCTATGTTTTTTAATATCATCTATGTATATATCACTAGCTCGAAATGAAGTAATGATTATTGTATTTTTAGACCTTAGACAAGCCTATGACTCTGTGGAATTCTGTAAATTAAAAATGTCTTTGAGAGGAGCTAAAGTTCCTTCTGCTATCATAGCACTTCTTGAAAATCTTCTACTTCATCGTAATGCCTACCTAGTTGATCCTAGTACAGGCAAATTGTTGGGCCCAAAACAGATGAATAGGGGACTACCTCAGGGGTCCCCTATTAGCCCTGTCTTATTTAATCTTTTTGTTAAAGATATAACCAACCTTATTAGGAGTACAGGAGTTCAGATTTTACAATATGCTGATGATACCACAGTCATCTCTACTGGCTCAACTATTGATTCGGCTCATAAGAAAATGTCGGAGACCCTCCAATTAATAGAAGAATGGATTCAAGAGAAGGGTCTGCAGATATCCCCGAATAAATCGAAGGCTATGGTATGTTCTAGGAAAAAAGTTTTTCTTAATCTCCCAGGTCTTCGTATATCTCATTCTGTTATTCCTTGGGTCCGATCTGCTTCCTATTTGGGTGTAATAATCCAGGATTCGCTGAATTGGTCGGAACATATCTCTTCTATGTGTCAAAAGGCTATCAAAAATATAAATATTATGAAAGGGTTATGTCGAGTCTGGTGGGGGTCTCACCCGTCTACCTTGTTGTTGTTATATAAATCGATTGTTCGACCATATCTAGATTTCGGTAGCCTTTTTTTTGGAAAATGTCGGAAGTCAATTCTAGATAAGTTAGATCGCGTACAATATGCTGCATTACGAACAGCTTTAGGGTTGATGAAATCAACCCCCACTAATATCATTCTAGGTGAAGCTAAAGAGCTTCCACTCACGTATAGAAGACTATGGCTAGCAACAAAATTCTTTTCCAAATTACATAAGGAAATTGATAATCCTCTTGTTCCTAAGGTTCGCTCGCTTTATTTCTGGACGAACCTGCGTGCTGGTACTTTGGCTCCGATTGCGCAAGCGGTGACCTTAGTTGATGCAAAAAATTTCTATTCTTCGCTCCAACTACCATGCTTTTCCAAAGAGTTATTGGTTCACTTTTTTTCAGTCAATTATCAGTCATTAGAATTGGATAAAGCTTCCCCTGATAATTCTGCGGAATTTAGATTTAAATGCGAGGATCGATTTCCGGGTTTCCATCATGTATTCACGGATGCTTCTAAAACTGATTCTCGTGTAGGAATTGGTATTTACAGTTCGAATAATATTTCCATCTCTGAGCGTCTTCCAGATTTTTTCTCGATATGCACGGCAGAACTCTTAGCAATCTTACGAGCCACTGAAACTATTAGAAAAGAAAACCTACTAAAATGTCTCATCATTTCGGATTCGAAGAGTGCGCTAGAGAAAATTTCGCATTGGAAAAACAGTTCACGAAATGATCACATTACCTTAGACATTCGTTCTAATCTCTTAGCGTTGCATAGAGATAAATTTTTAGTTAAGCTTGTGTGGGTACCTAGTCATACCGCTATCTATGGCAATGATTTGGCAGATCAATTGGCCAAAAAGGGTTCTAATAAAAACTTTTATCAAGATTTAAAGGGTGATGTTTCAGAATTTTGGCCTTCCTTTAAGCGAAATGTCTGGGAGAGATGGAAGAGGGATTGGGTAGAGATAGGAGCTAAAAAGGGTCGTATTTATGTAGCAATGACGGATAGTCCCCATTTTTCCACTAAACCATGGTTTCAGTATTTGGACCTCCCGAGGGGGTACATCACTACTCTCTGTCGCTTGAGATCGAATCATTGTAGTAGCCCAGCTCACCTACAAAAAATAGGGGTAGTTAATTCGGATCTGTGTGAATGCGGAGAGAGGGGAGATCTTAATCACATTTTTCTCTCCTGTCATCTAAATGCAACTAATTGTAGTCGTTTATATTCAGATATTTTAAAGTTAAATATAAACTTAACCCTTCCACTAAATATCTCTGATGTTATATTTTCCACTGATCCTAGGATTCCTCGACTACTTTTTAACTTTTTAAGATCCTCCAATATTAAACTGTAGACTAATAAATACCATATATTTTACTTCCTTAGTCAATTATTCCCATCATTTTCCTAGTGGTTGTTTTTTTTTTCTTTTTGTTTTTCAGATTTTGTTTTTCAGATGTTGTGACGTTAATCATGGGTATAAAATAACAAAAAACCTCAAACCCCTTCCCATCACTTTTAGTATCAAGTCATTAAACATTAGTCTGAAATAAAATTGTTATTCAACGATCCAATGGGGATTGGTATCTATCCAAGACCCGTCGAAGACGGACCTGGTGGCCTAATTGGTTTGATGTGTAGATGGCCTTGGTTGCCTGGCACACAGCCTAACTCTACTTACAAGCCATGAACTAGGAAATCTGGCAACATCCAAGCAAGACCCACAAATAATGATGCTGTAATGGCGTTGTAATGGTTTCTGGTCATTGCTGCTGAATAAATCGCTATTTAACGAGAGAAATATCATTCAAATCCAAAAATAAGTTGTGAAAAGTGCTATTGGTTGAAGTTGTGAAGAACAAGCAAAAGAAATTTCCCGCAAATGTCTTATATAAACAGGAATATCTGTTGTGTTTTAAGTTGTGCTTTTTTTGGTTATACCTGGAGAGGTAGGAATAATACCTAACTTTTACCATCTCATAATTGTGTAAAAACAAATATCCGCGTTTTAGTTGTTGTGCTATTATGTGATGTATAGTGTGTAGAAAGTGCTACTGTGTTTTTTTCAGCAACAGACTAAGGAATACCTTTGAAATTTGTATGTAAATAGCTACCGATTACTGTTGTTTTGACTGAGTAGTTCAGACATTAACAAAAGCATTATTTGATAGAATTGTTCCTTTTTTATGATTAGTAG
Organism: Henosepilachna vigintioctopunctata; assembly: GCA_030704895.1. Lineage (NCBI taxonomy): Eukaryota > Metazoa > Arthropoda > Insecta > Coleoptera > Coccinellidae > Henosepilachna > Henosepilachna vigintioctopunctata. The sequence continues at coordinate 1,358,432 of JARQZJ010000012.1, forward strand.
AGTTACTTACCCTTTGTTAGATTTAGTAGTTATTTAGAACTAATCTCTTATAGGTCTTGTTCTTGGTATTAGTACAAAAATTAACATGCCAAGTCATTGCTGTGTGCCTGGATACAAGTCGAACTACAAAACTTACCTCTAGGCCGGCGAACCACCAGTTTCTGTATTTTGTTTTCCATAGGATGGTAATCTAACGAATCAATGACTAAAAATATTCCTAGGGCATCATGGACCCCTACAAAATATTCTGTAGTTTGTGCCAAACATTTTCCAGAGGAAGCACTTACTAGAGAAGGTATTCACCGTTTGCTCATCATTGTTTGATCAACAGAAAGCAAGAAGGCCAGATTGATCAAGTTAAACTCAATTTAAATGCAGTGCCAAGTATATTTCTTTATTCAGCCCTACTTATCAAAAACAGTCCACTCTCAAAGAGAATATACAGCTGAAAGAACCAGCATTGAAGGAACGTTGTGAGAAATTAAATGAAGCCTTTGAAAACTTAGATTCAGTTTGTAATTTTGTTGATTTAACATCCAATTATAAAGAAAGATTTTAATATGTAAATTGTGGTATATAAAAACTTTAGAAACTAACAGCATTTTTTTACACTCTAGTTTTTCCATCCAACGTAACTGAATGTTCGCAAATAAACAGTTTACAAATTATTATTCAGATTTTAGTAGACTCAGATATGCATGTAAATGTATATCATCAATAAAAATAAACTCTCCTAATGATTTAAAATGGTTTTTACAACTGAAATTAACTAGATAGTCTCAACTGGAAAATTTGCTTGCTCGTTACAAATATGATATCAGAATCATTCTACCATCCAAATTACTGTACACATCTCAATAAAGGTTCAAAGGAATTGACGCATTAAACTTACTCTCGCCTGAGAATGAAAAATAAAGAAATTTATAGCATATTGTCAATTCTAATTGATAAAGTGAACTTGTTAGTGTACATACTAAAAAAAACAACATTTGAATCGCTATAACTCAGACATAGTTCTTCTTAGAAAAAAAGTGCATTATTAATTTCTATAGATAATTGTATAATCTACAATTTTTGTTGAAACTATTTTTTATACAAAGTACCGTTTCGCTGAAAATTTTCCTGAAAAGGCAATTATTAACATGCAGTAGACCGATGTTCGAAGATCGATCGGTCTACCGGATTGAGCAGATGCGGCGTTGCCAAGTCTATGTTCATGGCTTGTAAGTAGAGTTAGGCTGTGCCTGGCACATGTAAAAGAACGAAGAAGAAGAAGTTGAATTTTTGTTTGGAGGTTAGTTAGATTTGTAATTTGTATAGTATTTTACTTTTTGAAAACAATAGTAGCTTATATTTACTTTTAACTAGCGATAAAGTCGTATACCGTATAGTCACTGGTGAACTACAAGGGCAAAGGAATGGTGTGTTTACTCGCATATTTTTATTTTATCAAAAATACTAAGTAAATATTTTTTAGTCTGTTACGCTTCACACCAGTCTTGGAAATATTAAAATTGAATTGTTTTGTGAGTCATGTCCAAAAGCATGTGAAAATTTTCTAGCATTATGTGCTAGTGATTATTACAACGGTTGTTTATTTCATAGGAACGTCAAGGGCTTCATGATTCAGACAGGAGACCCACTAGGAACAGGAAAAGGTGGTTCCTCAATTTGGGGCAAAAAATTTGAAGATGAGCTTAGGGAGCAATTGAAGGTGAGCTACTAATTGCATTAAATCACGGCAATCTAACTCAGATATAAACTGGATTTATTTGAATATGTAACTTCTAATTTAACCAAGCATTAATAATCCCAACCTGAAACTTTAAAAAGTTGCAGAATTAATTTATTTTCAGTACTAAAACGTTAAATAAAATATAAACTTTGCACAAAAAGATATTTATATCAATTGATTGGAATTTTTTTAGCATAACACAAGAGGAATAGTATCAATGGCAAATAATGGACCTAATACAAATGGAAGTCAATTCTTCATTATTTATGGAGCACATCCACAACTCGATTTAAAGTATACCGTATTTGGAAAGTATGTGTTTGCATAATTCTCTCCTTTCAAATGAAAGTGCTCACTTCAAATTTTATTATTTTTAGAGTTATTGATGGTCTTGATACACTAGATGAGCTGGAGAAATTGCCTGTTAATCCAAAAAACCATCGTCCACTAACAGATACTCGTATTAATAATGTTACCATTCATGCCAATCCACTGGCATGATAAAGTGAGTTTTTAGTGTTTTTTTTCTCAAAAATATTGTGTATTTTATATAATCTATTAATTTATCTAATTATCTATTCTTTTACTCTCAATGGTAAAGTGTAATATAAGAATGTTACAGAAAACTAAACATTTTGTATAGAATATTCATGCCTGTAATCATTTAACAGTCGAGTTAAATGATTGTCCTGAAGTGAAATTCTGATATTAGGCATTAATTCAAACTATTTTAAAATCATTTATTTTTTATAGTTCTTAATATAAATACTTAAATATATCCATAAATAAATTACTAAGATTGAATTCTCGCTTACCTCTTGGTGAAACATGATTAAACAAAAATTTGAATCAAACTCTTGGCTTAATATTTTGCAAATTTATGTTTGAACCATTAAGCGAAGAGTGTGATTTAAATTTTTATCCATAAATAATTTAGTTGTCACAAACGGAATTGCTTTGGTTCAAAAATCTAGTCATACAGAAAATAAAATACAGTGAAAACCTTCGATATAGGTTGCTCTTTAAACCTATCTGTTGTTCTAGTTACCCCTGAGTTTGAGTTCTAACTAAAAAATAAGAAACAACTCAAATAATTGACAAACGAAAATAATAATCCTATAGCCTAACTTTATTACCTGAAGAAAACACTGTTTAAAATTCTCAATGAGATTCAGACTTCCTAAAAATAGAATCATTTGGAAACCTCTAATTTTCAACCAAAAACAGTGCTTTTTCTGTATCAACTGTATCTTGATTGAAACCCTAAATACCCCATCATTTCTCACATCACATTGCAAAACTAATCAAACTAACTTTATGTTTAAAGATTATTTGGGCATTACGATTCTTTAATGAAAAATGTCTTTTTAAACAAGCAGGTAATCATTCAATTGAGTATGATGAGATTCTTAGTCATCAACTTTCCACAGTCTGTGGAAATAAATTAATTTTTACTTAGTCATTGATGTACGTCTTTACTTTTTGTGTTATATGAATTTTAGTACAACAATTTGTATCATCAATATATTTAACAGGTTTTATAAATTGGCGAATCAAAGATCTCTGACTTAAAGTAAAAATTAACAAAACACTAAAATATAGGCTTGCACTTCAATTTTTAATTATTCTCATTATCATCTTGAGTCTTTTTCAACTTCTTGGTAATCTTGAATCAGACATGTCAAATCCTCTTTGGCCTCAGAGAATTCTCCCTCTTCCATACCTTCTCCAACATAGTGATGGACAAATGCCCTCTTCGAGTACATCAGGTTATACTTATGCAGAAGACGAATCCATGCCTCCTTGATAGCAGTGCTGTTTGATAACATAGTTACCGCCCTCTGAACTCTCGCCAAATCTCCCCCTGGCACAGTAGTGGGCGGTTGATAATTCAATCCAACCTAAGAAGGAATTTACTATATTAACAGGATTTATCATCAAAATTTCTAATTGAAACATTTCATTTGATGTAAATTGAAGGGACCAATGAATTTTTCGCGAAACACGAAAGAAATGTATATAGAGTTGGTGGGATATTCCCCTTTAAATGCAGCTACAAAGAGTGATTGACAGATTAATAAGGGCGTTATAGGTATATATAATACGAAAATATGGATTGATTATATTTGATTGATATATCAAAATGAGTGCATCTGTCACTTCTGTGGCTATCTCTGATGGGTACATATCGTACCCATGATTTCTGGTTAGATATAATATATAACAAGTATTTTGATACTGTCATTTCATATTAACAAATATGAGTTATGGGTAAGGTAATTAGACTAACAGTTGGCCAGTCAAAGTCCAAGGTAAGTAGATGTCTACACATAATCCTGTTCTATCAATCTATCAAAGCACAACTAATAGTTTGAGAGCGGAGAAAAGTTTCATTTCGCGGTTAAAATTGTTTCCGCTCAAAAAGTGTATAATGAATATTTTTCTGAGTCTAAACCAAGAAATAACAAATTTATAAATAAAAGAAAAATCTAATTCTAAAGGAGTATGGTGTAGAGGTTTACCAAAAGGCTTTGCTTTTAAAAGATTTATCAATATATGATCTTGAGTAATACTGATTGCTTCATTTAACATTTGGGTTAGTGGAATTTCTGTAAACTGAGGAATCACCTGCAATATTGTGATATCCATTGGAGGGAAGCAATGCTAACTTTAAACCATTTAATGTAGTATATACCTCACTCATTATTCATTTCATTGACTTCAGAATTTTTTACATTCGAATCCCAAGTCTAAGACGACATCGTAAAATAATTGTTGAATGACAATGTGTAAATATGAAAAACAGTTTTCTCCTATTTTATTATAAGTACATATGGATGTACATATATATCCTCGTTTGAGTTACAAGGGTCATATGCACAAACTATTTCCAGCTATAAGATTTTATTGAATCCAAGAAAGATTTATTTGAAATTAGTGATACTTATTCAATTATTATACAGCCATAAATATGAGCTCGCAAAATGAAAACCCAAAAAAATTGTGTGCTCACCTTGAACCCAGTAGGGCACCAGTCTACGAACGAAATACTTCGTTTAGTTTTTATGTTACTTATAGCGTTATTAATATCGATAGGTGTTACATCACCACGATAGAATAGACAGCATGAAATGTATTTTCCTTTTCTAGGATCACATTTAATCATCTGGTTGGCAGGTTCGAAGCAAGAGTTCGTCAGTTGGGCAGTTGTTAGTGTTTCATGGTATGCCTTCTCTGCAGAGATGAAAGGTGCATAGGTGATCAGAGGAAAATGAATTCGCGGATATGGTATCAAATTCGTCTGAAATTCTAGGAGGTCAACGTTGACAGCCCCAGCGAATCTTAAAGATGCTGTTATCGTAGAAATAACCTGCAATGTAAATTCATTTTTTTAATTTGTTTCAAATTCATGGAATATTTTTTCTTGTTTATATTAGTTAAGTATTAATTGCAATTCTTAATTATTTGGGTTCTTAATATTATTGTTGTATCGTCGTATTAAATATTATATTTTGTAAAAGGAAAATGTTATTTGCGTCAGATTAAAAACTCATCGTAATCAACATCACTGTGAGACTTAATGGTGAAGAAAATTCGTCACGTGGTATGTAGATATAGTGTTCATTTCGACACAATTAGGTTATCATGTTCATTTATATTTTATTCGTAAACGGGTAAGAATGTTTGACATATTCTCACATTTTAGGCCTGGTAAGTACTAGAAATAATCAACTGTTGAGCAAGTTATTTTTCAAAGAGCACTTAGCAATGAAGAGCAGCTTTTCAAAAATAATAAGTTGCAATTATTATTTGTAACTAATAAATATGAAAGTTGGGGTGTTTGGATTGATGTTTATTACTCCATACGAAAGAACGAATTTTGAAATGTGGAACAAAGATAGTTTATAGCCTGAAATAGAAGTATATTGCTACTTGTAATGGTCACATATCTAATGAACTTGCAATAACGGCAGGATTAAAATCAGCATCTTTGTGGTGTAAGTGATGGCTAAAGTCTGTCCCTCAATTTTATTAGTATAAGCTGTCTTCAAATATAAAGACATGTGTAATAGTGATGGTCGACTCGAGTTGGGCGTAACTCGAACCTACTCGAGTTGAATTCTCTCTGACTCGAGTTCGTAAACCAAATGGAGCCGACATGGAGCGAAGTTTGCTGATCTTTTTAGTGAGACTATGTTCATTCATTCAGCCATAAGAAAGCTTAAGAAACAAGTGTCACATATATGTAGATTTGAGATTAACTTCAAACAGCCGGTGTAGATTTTCGTGTTTTATTTATGTTCTGTTTTTGAAAAATGCCAGGTCCTAAAAAAAATCTAAATACTTAAAAGTATATAATTTAACTAAGGAAAAAATATTCTTTGTGATACTAAATCTAATTTTCTAGAAAATATTGTGATTATAAATGTACCTATGTACATACCTGCATCATAATGTAAAATAATATTAGTCTGATTTTATTTTAAAAAGACTGCTATATAATTTCATAGTTTTATTGATAAATAAATAAATTATTCTATTTCAATAATTTTCTTTCTTACTTTAGTTAGTATAACTCTCCCAATACATTATAAATAAATAATATAAAATAGGGAAGAATTGAAACAGATTTTTTAAATGATTAATGCAAAGCTGATGGTATAAACTGGTAAAAATTCAAAAAAAGCATTCACTTGTCCATTCAGTTAACTCGAGTTCAACCCGAGTTATGTGGATTTTAACTCGAGTTTTGTTTTTTCCGAGTTGGCAAATCACTAATGTGTAATAATCTCGTTTGCACAACAAGTGCAAACGAGATTATTACTTTTCTTCTTTATCTTTTGGATGCTTAAGTCGTTCAAAAGTGTATCGCCAATATAAAATTAGCAGTCTAGTTAGCCAAAGATAAGATTAGTTCCTGATCGTTTCTTCTTTAAAATTTAATTAGTATTTGAGTTTAATTTCCTAAAGGTTCGATACAAGAATTAGAATAATACTCTCAACTAAAAACTATTTTCACTATGTACCTAGAAATAGAATTTTGAATTAATACTCATCTAGCTCAACTTGAGCTAGTGAGCTTTTAATTAAATCCTTAAAACACCTAACTTTTTCGTTTCGTTTTCCAAAGTGTTTAGCGTTCAGGTTGACGCACATTACTTTTTATCCCTGAAAATGTCCGGTTCCTAACTTCGTGATTTATTAATATATCTCTTCAAAGTTGATTACGGTTATCGACAAAATTTGTCAAACGAAGATTACAGACTAGTATAGCACACATATTTGTTTTGACAAGAATATGGTTATAATGATGGAAGTTATTCATTCTTCTAAAATTTCAGCAAAAATTCATTATTCATACTGAGACGTTAATATTCCAGAAGTATGCTTTTATTAACTTAACAAAAAGTTAAAGTTGTTGTGGGTCAAAACAAAATTTTCGACGGGTGAAACAAAATTGTTTTTGGGAGAAACGGTCGGCATTGCAACTACTTTGAGAACGAGACTGAAGAATTCTATAGCGGAAACAGAATAAGCGATTTCGCCGAGTAAAACGCTTTCATCGCAGCAAAACGGTTCCTGGTCTTTTTATAGTCATTCCTCAGTTTTAAAACATCATATCTATAACTGAGTGATTTTTATAAAATAATTAGTCATAAAAAAGATGAATCTGTTATAATTATATATTAAGTTTTCAACATTATTCACAATCATAGTGCATAGTGCAAAAGAGAAGCTTGTTTGAGAAATTCTTTTATTTGTGTCACAACACACCATCTTAAATTTTAATTATTAAAGTTTATTCAGTCCAATTTGACTTTATTACAATTGATTATTCGTAATACCATGGATTAATATTCAAACACTTTAAATGCAGGAACTACTAAAAGAACAACCTTATATTACTAAATGACAGACAGAATTATCACCCTGTATCTTAATACAGGGTGATCAAATTATTACATATTCGATAATGTAGGAATCAAATTATTACATATTCGATAATGTAGGAATCAAATTAAATGATACTATTGAAAGAGTATTGCTCTTATGTTCAATCATTTTCATCCAATTCAAAACCATACAGAAAATATCTTTTTCTAGGTTCCCACACTTTTATTAAACGTGTGTGCCTTCCACTATTTCAATAGCTTTTTAAGACTTTTAAATTCATCCTATTGGTGAAATGTATGTCACAATTGTTTAATAATTGTGTACACCTAGAAAACAGCGTGTTCTCTATCAGTTGGATTTTAAATGAAAACTTCAGTTATATTAAACAAACTGTTGCATTCTTAACAATTATTTATCAATATTATATGTACATTCAATTAACAGTTTAATTAACTAATATAGTTTATTCTTATTAAGAGTTTAAGGTTAAATTTTCAATTTCTTTTATGAGGTCAGTATGTTTGAATTCATCTGGTTTATTGGTAAATATTTCCAACAATTTATTTTTACTATCTTCATTTTGAGAATAATACAGTTGCAACTGATTTGCCAAGCATAAAGCTTCCTTAGCATCGATCACTTTAGGATCAAATTCACCTTTCATTAGTACAATTCCTTTTTCTTCCATGAAATCTGTGTAATGTTTGATAGTCAAACATTCTGGAGCATTTTCTTTGTGAACCTGAAAGTATAAAAGTGGAGTCAAATGAACGCAATCTCCTTCAATTTGTGACATGATAAATTCATATCCTTGACTTCTAGGTAGGGGCAACAGAAACGTCTTGTGAACAACTGACTTCTTTTTGAATTCTTCAAAATCTTTTTTTGGAATAGCTGCTGCAATAGTACTTTCTTTGACTAAATGAAACTGTTTCCATATCTCTGCAATTTCTTCCGCCGATTTATCTTTTACAGTTTCAACCTTCATATATTTATCAAGGGGTTCTGAAACGATATTTCTTTCTCTGTCAGATGTTTTTTTAGGATTCAAGAGTTGTGAATATTGTCTATCAGCCTTCTTTTTTTCATTTTTGCTTTCCTCGGATAGTTCTAGCCGTTTTAATACTTCTTCTGGCGAAGTTTGTTGAAGTTTTGCAATTTTTTCTGCGTATTTTCCAAAGTATGGATTTGCTTTCAAATTTTCCATAGCTTTTTCTGCTCTTGAAGATGTGGTCATTATCGTTCTTTTGTAAGGTGATATATTAACAATTAACTTTGTCAGAATTTTAATGTTTGATGGGTACAATTTCATTATAATACTATCCTAGAAACAGCAGATAGTCAGAGCAAAACCTTCTTTTATATGTAGACATAGTTTCGCATTCATTATTATTTATGGTTATGATCAGAGAGATGACTTTTTAGCCATAGAACTGTTGTTCGAATACAATATTAAATGAAAATGCATCCGCAACGAAACAACAAATCATCTTGTACATGAAGCAACTATTCACTTGAAATATAATTGAACGCTTTTTAGTATAACGCAGTGTGGATACTCAATTGAAAAATTTCAAGTCATGAAGTGGTAATAAAATTAAGCGTGTAATTAAAAACAAAAGTCCTCTTATTTTATGTAGTATTCCATCCATATCAATGATGGTATGCTGCTATTATAATATATATTTATTTCATAATAGAAACATTTTGTATTATAAATATGGCATTTATTCCGTCGTTACCTGTCCTAAAAGTCGGTTGATATTAGTATAGGTAGGTCTTGAAACATCTAAATTTCGTGCTAAAATATCATACATTGCTTCGTTATCTAGCACAAAACTAGCATCCTCGTATTCAATAGAAGTATGCGTTGTAAGAGTGGCATTGTATGGTTCCACTATTATAGGAGAAATCTGGAATAAAAAGATATCAAAGTGGATATAGTTTTCTTTGCAATTTAGTCTCTTTGTAAATAAAGCTCGTCTAATACCAGAGACAGATGATGAATGGAAGTTCGAATATGATGCAACTCAAAAATTTATATTATTTTTACACAGATAAACATGAGGCAAGTAGAGTAGCCTGTTTCATTATAATGAACTGTCTAATATTAACGTTGTCATCAGTTTTTAGAGATGTAAGTATTCATTTTGATTACTTTTTGATTACACCTACCCTTGGCGAAGGATAAACTGAAAATAACAGTTTTGGTTTTTTCCCGTAATCTTTACAAAGATATTCCAAAACGAGTGCTGTAAATCCCGATCCTGTGCCACCACCGAAGGCCCTGTATAAAAGGAATCCTTGGAGAGAACCACATTGTTCTGCAGTCTTTCGAACGCGATCCATGGTCAAGTCAATCATTTCTGATCCAATGCTATAAATTCCTGAAATATTGAAGGATTGTTTTGCTCTATTCAACGCTTGTTATTGCTAAAACGACATAAGTTCTTGCCTATGAGGTATTTGTATTTATTCTACTAGCAATAGGAGGCATAGTAAAAGAATCAATTAGGAATTTTCTGATATTTCATTGCTAATCGTAACTTTATTTCTGAATGTCGTGAACTTTACATTTATTTTATTTCAGTGAACAAATGAAATACTAAACTCAGAAGTACTTATGTCCTTACTCGTTATATTGCTCTTTCTTACCTCTTGCAAAATTATTGGCTGCGTCTTCTTTTCCCGTAATTAAACCCTCTGTGGGAAACAATTGGCGGTAATGTCCCGTTCGAATTTCATCTGAAAATATTGAAGAATTATTGAAAAGGCATTTTTGAGTTAAACAAAAAAATATAAGTAATTCCTTAGAACTTGAGAACATGGGAGTGTGAAGGTTTCTCACTAGGGAGATCTGGCCCCAGATGAGATGGGCGTTTTTGGATGTATAAATTCATAATGCTCATAGCTCGGAAGCCCAAAGAGAAAAAAAAATAGTTACATAAGACAAAAATAATCTACCATCCTCGTGAACCACAGCCTAACTCTACTTAAGTTAAGTTAGTAGAGTTAAGTAAGTAGAGTTAATAGGGAGTTTTACATTTTTACACCATTACGAAAAGTGTATTGTGAAAAGTGTATTTTAATCTATATATGCGGTAGGCACTTTATGAAGACCAGTATTTCCAGTATCTGAACTGAAACTCGACTCATTATAAAGGTATCCAGGGGTTCTACGTTTCAAACCTTTGTGCACAGGACAAACCTTACGTAATTTACACTTGTAAAAAATATTGAGCCATAGTTCAATCACTTAATAATGACTGCCTTTTCAGAAAATTTTTCAGCTTAACGGTACGTTATATATAAAAAAAGTGTCAACAAAAATTGAAGATCATACAATTAACTATAGAAATTATTAATACACTATTTGTAAGAGGAACACCTAACAGTTATATTACACCTAAAAACTTGTTTATTAGCTTGAAAATATGAAGTTTGAACAACTTAAATATTCCATTTAAATATATGTAAGCTATCTCCAACTATGACTTTAAGATTGAACAATTTCAGTAATAAAACATACATCTTTAGGTGGTTACGTAAATTGCAAAAGATATCAACAGATATTCCATTTCAATATTGCATAGATAGGAAGGACTATGGATTATAATAATAATAATAATATAATTTTTATTTTCTTATCACCACATTACAGTTTTAGAAGATAGAAAACAAGTCAAAAAAGAAAACGACAAATAATTGGTACACAAAAAATTCATATCGTACAGATTTTGTACATTAATTCATACTTATACATGCCCTAAAATATTCTTCAACTGTATAAGGTTCAGTTTCTATGATTAGAGAAAATATATTTTTCCTGAAAACTAAGAGGTTATTCTCTTTCTTGATATTGAAAGGAAGGGAGTTTAACAGTTTCAAGCCAACGTATGGAAGTCTTTCGGTCAGAGCAAGGCTGTGGCGAGGATAAAAAGTAGAAAATGTTCGCCTTGTGTTATTAAAATTCCTTCCAATATTAGATGAAGTTTGATATTTGAAAAAAAATAACAAAGTTCTGTAAATATATAGTCCTGGAAAGGTAAGTAAACCACATCTCCTGAAAACACCTCTGCAGGACTGCCCACACCTCATCTTCAGCACAGCTCTCAATGCTTTCTTTTGTATTGAGAATACTCTCAACATGTGAGAGCTACTTCCCCAAAAAATGAGGCCATAATCCAGCAGTGACTGAAAACTGGCGAAATAAACCGTTTTAAGTACTTCCTGCCTTACTTGATGTTTTAAGACATTTAGAGAGTACACAGCCGAGTTCAATTTATGCCCCAATTCAGCAAACATGCTTTTCCCATTTCAATCATTGGTCCACATAAATTCCAAGTGTCTTGGTTGAAGTCTTTGCCTGAAGGTTGTCGTTTTTGTAGCGAATGACTTCAGGATATATTTGTTTGGATTTATCAGTAGAGAACACCACACATTCAGTCTTCGAAGCATTCAGCACAAGCCGACTTTCCAGACACCAACGCTCCAACAGCGTTAGAGCCTGCATCACAACGCCAGTGACCGCTGGAGGATGCTGCGCTCGAACGAGAATGGTTGTATCATCTGCGTATATGATAGGCTGTATAGATAAATCCTCGAAAGGAGTAGGCAAGTCATTAATGTATATGACGAAAAGAATGGGTCCAAGAATACTGCCCTGCGGAACTCCCATTTTTATGACTTTCTCATATGATATAACTGAATTATTGTAATTCAGTTTCATATTCATATTAGATTGGTAATATCTAATAACTGAAAGAACGCCTTCAAGCGACACTTTAATTCTAAAAAGGCTAAATGGCAACACTTTGCAGAGGAATTGGATGCCAAAGTTCAAGATTTAGAACCTGCTATTTATAATATAATATTTATTGATATCGCGAAGAAAGTTTCTAGGCGTCATATCCCTAGAGGGTGCTGGACAGAGCAGGTTACGTTTCTGGACTTGAGAAAGATTCAAAATCTATGTTGCAGACATATCAAGAACTGTATGAAGATGATCCATTTTCAGAGGATACCATCCGCCTTGGGGAAGAACTTATATTTCAGCTAACAACATCTCGCAGAGAAAAATGGAGCAGTTTACTCACAAGCCAGGATATGAAGCAAAACAGCCGAAGAGCATGGAAACACGTAAAAAAATTTGTGTAGCGACCCCAAAGAGCCTACAACAATCCAATCTAACATAATGGCCGACCAAATTGCTCACCAACTATTGGTCATCGGAAAAACTGAATCAAAAAAGAGAAGAATGAAAGTTGAACGAAACCTGGAATCCGAAAATAATATGTTAGAAGACATTTTTACAATGGATGAACTGAAAGCAGCTATTAAAGAAATGAAACTCAACAAAGCAGCTGGCATTGACGATTTAAGAACCGAGCAAATCAAGAATTTTGGTCCGGTAACCTTGGCATGGCTTCTAAAACTCATGAATCAATGTGAACAAAGATTAATAATACCAAAAATGTGGAGGAAGGCGCATGTAGTTGCGTTGCTCAAACCTGGTAAAGAGTCAAACGATGTTAAAAACTTCCGACCTGTATCTTTACTTTGTCATCTTCTTAAACTTCTCGAACGTATGGTCCTCAATAGAATTTCTGATCAGGTAGATAACGCCCTTTCTTCCGATCAGGCTGGATTTAGACCGGGTAAATCCTGATGCAGTCAAGTCCTAAACTTAAGCTAATATATAGAAGATGGATACGAAGGAAATGAAATAACTGGAGTGGCTATGATCGATTTAAGTGCAGCTTATGATACGATAAACCACAACCGTCTATTCTTTAAAGTATATGAAATAACAAAGAATTACAGATTAATACGCTTTATAGAATGTATCCTTTCAAACAGGCGGTTTTACGTCACTTTCCAAAATAAGAAAAGCAGATGGAGAGCACAGAGAAATGGTTTGGCACAGGACAGCGTCCTTACCGCTTGCTATACAATATCTATAGCAACGACCAACCTATGATCCCAGGAACTAGGTAGTTTCGTTATGCTGACGACACAGCAGTGGCAACGCAAGAGGACTTCTTTGAGCGGGTGGAACACTCTCCTACAGTGGCCATAAGCACCTTATCAGTTTTTTTTCATGACAACTTTCTGCGGCCAAATCCTCAAAAAACACAGGTGTGTGCTTTCCACCTAAAGAACCACCAGGCAAGTCGCAAACTTAAGGTTATATGAGAGGGCGAACAACTTGAACACTGTACTACACAAAAATATCTAGGTGGAAACTCGACCAAACCATATCTTATAAACAACATTGCCTGGATACAAAGAATAAAATAATGGTCAGAAATAATATCATCCACACACTAACTGGTTCAAACTGAGGTGCAGATTAGGCATGAGTGCTTGAATGCTGGTAATATCACCTTGCGTTGTGATGCTACATTACGCATTACGCGACAAAATCTAAACATCACAGTAACACCTCAGAGTAATATTACTTCGACTAGCGTACTGTTTTGATGTTCTGCGTTTTTGGTCATATTACGCATAACTCGCACGCATAAGAATGATTTGAAGAACCGATGTTGAAATCTATTGAGCAGACGGATATTATCTAGCAAGCCAGACACTGAACGAAGTGTTATTCATTACGTCTAGGCACAAGGGCGCTTAGAGCTTAGATTTTGTTCAGTAATATTAGTAGATATTTGAAACTGAAACGAATGATCTCATTCGAATCTGAAATAGTTTCTGCAGTCTGTATTCTACTTATTCGATTTTTTAGTTTGAAGTGGTAATAATAATATGTAGTGGATAAATTTCATTCTAATAAATAGTCGATAATAGATCACCATCACTTAATATTTTTCTATACGAATTAAAATTATTATGATATAACATAATATTGCATTCATGAAGATTATTAGTCTACAAAATGATATAAAAAAGAAATTAATTTCATTTTGACATGTACTCGACAATAGCACATAATATATTGCTATACTAATTCAAATTTTATAGTATAAAAAAATGGCTTTTGTAAAGATGGATTCACAAAATGGGACTAAAAAGAAATAAATTTCATTCTCACATATAGCCGATAATTATTTAATAGTGTTGGCGTTTACTTGATGTAAATTCATTATAATTGAATATAACTTAAATTCAAACACTTGAACTTATGATTTACCCTTTATTGACTACATTGCATGACGCGTTTCGTCGTTACAAACGACATTATTATAAACGATATTATAAACGACGGATTATTCTGTAAGCATCTGAAGAAGTCGTTTGTAACGACGAAACGCGTCATGCAATGTAGTCAATAAAGTGTAAATCATAAGTTCAAGTGTTTGAATTTAAGTTATATTCAATTATAGCCGATAATATAACACCAGCACATAATTATGTGCTGCATAAATTATAAATTTAGGGCTTTTAAAATTTATAATTTGAATTATAAATTATAAATTTATAATTTAAATTATAAATTTACAAATTAAATTTATAGAAATAATAAGAAATAAATTCTATTTTCACTTATAGTCGATAATAGAATACCATTACATAATATATTTATATATTGGTTTAAATTATTATAGTATGAAATTATATACAATCAGGGCTTTTATAAAGATGAGACAGTTTTCACAAAATGAGACAAAAAAGAAATAAATTTCATTCTCACGTACAGTCAATAATAGAACTAGCACATAATATATATCTTCATTAATTCAAATTTTTATAGTAAGAAATTCAGGGCCTTCATAAAGATGGATTCACAAAATAAGGCACCAAGGAAATGCATTTTATTTTCGAATATAGTCGATAATAGAATAATAGAACGCCTTTACATAATGTAATGTATGACACTTGCCAAGTAATTACGGTGAAAACATCACATTATATAGTACGCAACGCGGTGAACCGAATCGGCACGCGTGATGGTCTGCGAGTTATTATGTTTAACGTGATGGGATGATGGTGCGATACTGTGATATAACGGAGAAATATTACTTTCGAGCGTGATGTGATATGACATCACATCAAACCTTAACGTACTGTTTTGCGCACGTGTGCAGATCCAAGCGTACTTTGAACTTCCGCTTTGGGTTTATGTTTATCTGCTGCTGACAGGGCCGCCGTAAGAGGGCGTGCAAGGCGTGCACCGCACGCGGGCGGCACAACCAGGGGGCGACAAATTGAGCGACTTCTCACGTACCTAATTCTAGTCATTGTCAGAATATCTATTGTTTAAGAAAATAAATATTAAGTCATATCATTTAAAAAAATCTGACCGAATTACGTTAACACCGCTATCTATTGGCATCTATCAAACCTAAGATGGAACACCAAACGTCGTCTCTGCCATTCTATGGAAAACGGGACTATTGATGTTGGGGGAATCACAGTTGAGCGTCCTCTTCAATTCGCTCGCTATGGTAGTATAGATAAATAGAACGACCGGAACAATGATTTGCAATTATTTTGTTAATATTTCTTTTGATATTTAATAGTGTTAGCGTTTACTTGATGTAAATCCATTATAATTGAATATAACCTTAAATTCAAACAGTTGAACTTATGACTTACACTTTATTGACTACATAGCATGACGCGTTTCGTCGTTACAAACGATTTCTTCAGATGCTTACAGAATAATTAAGATGCTTACATTATTCTGTAAGCATCTGAAGAAGTCGTTTGTAACGACGAAACGCGTCATGTTATGTAGTCAATAAAGTGTAAATCATAAGTTCTTTTGAGGTGGTTTTAGGCTTAATTTATTGATATTTAAACTTGTCTAGTGTGATTATAATTCAATCATCCATCAGTATAAAACAGAAGTGCAAAGGAATCGTAATTATGGTAAGTATTAACATACCTTCATTTATAGACTTATTTATCACAATAATTACTGTTCAAGTAACATTATAAACGTTTTAGTTTAAAATATTTGTCTTCAATATTTCTTAATTTCGAAAATTAATGAGTGGGTTATGTTATGATTGAAATTGAACTTATTGTAGAAAATGTTACGTGGGGTCAAAACCTATTTGTCTGACTGAAATTTTTTGGCATATTATTGTATAAAAAAAATTACTCAAGTGAAAAAAAATCTTACATACCTACACAATTAAATCTTACATACACAATTAACTTCAAGTACTGCAGAAATGGAAAAAACTTTCGAGAGCGCAATTTCGACAGCAAAATCGAGAAAAAGAGGTACACAAAGAAAAAATGGCGGGTTCTTCACGAAAATTTTGTGGTAAGCCAGATAATAAAGAAACGTAATACCAAGAAGATATCGAGGTAGCTTGCAGCAGCACAGCCTTAAATCAAAGAGCTATGGGCGTAATTGAAGAGAAAGATATATTATGTTCTTCGGAAGAACTAAACTAAAACAAGAGAAGGTACTACTGAAGAACTTAGCAGTTTATTTTGTTACTAAAGTAACATGCAGCACTTTAAATTGTTGTGATGATCCTGGATTGTGGTCTGCAAGTAGGAGTAGGTAATGATCTTGTTCATATTTTGGTTAATTGTATCCGCAAAGGCGTCCAACTGCAACTTTCCTATAAGTGATGACGGAAGAGAATTTACAGACAATTATTATCATAGAAATCTTCCCAATATAGAAAAAATTAAGAGAGAATAGTTTATTTACTCTATTTCCAAAGATTCAATACATTGTTTTTGTTGTGAATTATTTGGTAAATCTGCTAGTAGTTTGTCTGCTTTGAACGGTTTTTCTGATTGCAAACATTTGTCATTAACATTGGAAAGGCACGAAACAAGTGTTTTCAACAGCGAAAATGTGAAATCGTAGGTAGAATTAATTAAAATGTTGGAAAATAAAACTACTGTGAATCAGATGAAACTGAGACTGTTAGAATCGGAAAAATAGCAATGGTGTGTTGTATTAGAAAGAATCATAGGCGTAATCGAGTATTTAGTTCATCAGTGTCTGGCATTCTGAGGGTCCTCAAAAACATTATATGATCATGATAATGGTAATTTTTTAAAAGCAATCGAAATGATAGATAGCATCCTTTGATTCAATCATGCAGGAACACATTCACAGAATTCAATCCTAGAAATCAGATTCAAGTCGTATGACTCACTATTTAGGAGATCAAATTGAGAATGAAATAAATGAATTGCTCGCCAAGACTAAGTTTTTTCAGCAATAGTTTTAAATAGTTTGGACACAAAAAAGTTGATAGAAAATTTCGCGAATTTAAAAGACAAGAAGAGTACATTTTTTGTGGATAAATAGAAATAGAAAACGTAAGTTTAAAATTATTATATTAGTGAACAAAAATAACAAGTTATTATTGAGTTAAAATAAAAATAAAAAATAACAAGTTATTAACGAATTAATATTGTATTGAATTAAGAATAAATATTCTATCTTCGTTTATTTTTTTCTTTTTCCTCGCCATAATAAAAAAAGTATGAGAAAGAATTATCCTTTTTCTTGACAAAACTCTTATCGTAGGGCGACTAGGGCGGCATAATCGGTATGGCACGCGGGCGACGAAACAGCTAGCGGCGGGCCTAGCTGCTGAATATGCAGTACCCGTTTGCCGGAATGGGGACTACCGTATTTTGTATCACCGTATTTTGTATCACCAATTGGCGCCACTAGCGCCTGAGGTCCAGGAGTGAAGCCGTCAATAATAATCTTGCTATAAAGTTTGGAATTCCTTCAAATGTGTGCTCCCCTTTTACTATAAAAGTACAATTAACTGAATATCGATAATGCCCCAGTATTGTGCAATCCCTTTTTGTTCGAAAAAGAAGGGGAACATAAATTTCCGAAAGACAAAACTCTCTTAAAACAGTCGTTAGTTGCGATTCCTAGGGACAAATATATCCCTTCAATATATTCATGTGTTTGTGAAAAACATTTCAAGGCTGACGATTATACATTACTTAAAGAATCAACTACAAAAAATCGTAAGTAAAATCTTTTTTATCTCAACGAAAAATTCACAGTCATGCCTAATAAATATTTGATTTACATCGGTCAAGATAACCAAGCAAATTTTCCTATCATGTCCTGCAATCTCTTTTCATTTTTCAGCTACTCTCAACTTGAAACAAAAAAGCGGTTCCTAGTCGATTTGTGTTGAAAGTGAAGAAAAAAAGGAAATTAAAAGAAAATGTGCAGAGAGAGTTTTACAACATCAAATGAAATGAGAAATCCAAGGAGAATCTGCAACACTTCATTCGCATGTAGAAGAAAATCCATGGGAAGAATATTTTATAAGTAAATAATAATCTTTTCATATGATTTACAGCCTTTACCAACCTGCATTATTTACTTACAGTACTTTTAATAGTAGTTTGTTGGATGGTATAACTAAGACATTACATTATACCTTTTTCCAGAATGTTGAAGGAACTTGTAACAAAATAGTCATTGATACTTTAAAGAAAGATGTATCCGTACAGTGCAGTTTAGGCACTTGTGGTCAGGAGAAGGGTTTAATTAATACTGCCAATGTGTCAGAATATGAATGCAATAAGGAATGTACACAAATCAGGTTCAGAATTCAGAATCTCAAAAATAAGCCTGTTCAAGTACAATTTTATACTGGTTTTAACAATTACAACCATTTTTTCTTTGTTTTTAACCTTTTTGGAGATGAGGTAAAAGAGTTGAAATACCATCCATCAATGAAGTCAGCTCAAGGAAAGCATGCATGATTAAATCGAGAAGTAATGTGTACATTAAGGAATTATCCTTTCATATTAACATAAGCAAGAGTTCTGTGAGTAAGTATTTTATAATATGGCTCCAGAAGAAGTAATCGATGAAAATTTGATGTTTCGAGATTAGACTAACACCTTCACTATTATTATTGATTGTAGAGAAACAAAAATTCAGGAACCATAAAATCCAGTTTCACAACACGCTACATATTCAAAGTATAAATGAGATGATACACACTGAAAGTATTAGTAGGAATTTCAAACTCTGGAAGTGTAAACTTTATATCAGAACCATATGGTGGATCTATCAGTGACAGAAAATTGTTTGAAAAATGTGGTATTAGTGATCTACTTCAAAAGGGTGACATTATTATTTGTGATTGTGGTTTTAATATACTGGATCTCGTTTCTCATATGGATGTTACTGTAATCATGCCACAGTTCTTGAAAAAAGGATGTAACTAGTATGAATCACAGCTCAGAAAATAAAAAAAAAATTCATCAGAACATATTAATGTTGAGTGTGTTATAGGTTTACAGAAGACATTTAAAATTCTAAATAATACATTAGGATCTAATTTGGTACCACTTGGGGGAAGAATAATATTTGTGTGCTTCATGCTTGCTAATTTCAGGAATGATATTATATCAATAACCATTATATATAATTGATGAAGATATTTGCTAAATAAAAATTAAAATAAATCAATAATACCGTCTTCATTTACTATTTAACAAAATGTATATATACTTTCTTTATCCTATTACTTCAAGTAATATTTTTTTGCTATTGCAGGCATCATATAAGTATTATAAAAGTCAGTTACTTGAGGAATAATGGTTTCACAAATGAGCCATTTCTGTTTACACAGATTCTCTTTTCATCCTTATTTGTCCATATATAAAGTTCACAAGACATCCTTTCAGTAACAAGTAACTGTCTGTATTTGGAAATAATAGGGACTAGTTTCTTTCAAATAAAATTCTCCATTGACAGTTTCTATATGCTTATTATTGTGCGCTCTGATGAATTCATCTTTTATTGAGAAAGGGCATTTCACCTCTAAAATAGTCATGTCTCCAAAACACCGCTTACTTTAGCTCCTCTTTTTCTTAGTTCGGCTCTCAAAGCATTGACATTCATTGATCCGTATCTTTCATCTTCCATTTTTGATGATTATTAAAAAAATTCAAAAAATGATAACTAATAAACTTACGTTAAAAGCTAACAAAGTGAACATTCACAGTAGTATTATATGATTGTTTTCATTTCTTAGACCTCAGGCTATACCAGCGCCTCTAGCGGTCGAATCATACGCGGTAGTCTCCATTCCGCCCACTCCAAACAAGTTGATCTGGCCATAAATGAGTCTGTACGCATTGTCACGGGATGTCTGAAACCTACTCCAGTGGCCAAATTGTAGCAGATTGTGAGGATTGCACCTCCTTCTGTCCGTCGTCAGACAGCAGGCAGAATATCAGTCACAAGACCCAAGAAGGTTAAAGTCAAGAAAGAGTTTCATTGCTACATCAAATGAGCTTCAGCTGAACCCGGAAGAAAGAAGAATGGAACTCTGGAAAGAGGAGGTACCGGATCCAATAATTGAGATAAAGGAAGAACTGGCCAGTGGCTCCAACTTACAATACAAAACATGGAGATCTTTAAACCGACTGAGAACGGATTCCGTGGACACAACATGTTACAAACGAGAATGTATTACGAACAGCAAACATCCAAAGGCAACTCTTGGCGACCGTAAAATGCCGAAATACATCATATCTGGGACATATTTTGAGAGGTGATAAATATTGTCTGCTAGAGCTCATATCAAAGGGCAAGATTGAGGGGCGCTGTGGAACTGGAAGAAGGAAACAGTCGTGGCTCAGAAATATCCGGGATTGGACCGGCATTAGAAGGACTGGTGAACTTTTCCGCTTGGCGGAGGACCGTACAGCTTTTGCCATGGTGATCGCCAACGTCATGGAGACCGGACAAGGCACATGAAAGAAGATGAAGAGAACGGGCGTCGGCCGCTGTGCCCCAAATATGTTCAAATGGAATCTATCTGGGAGCAACCTGTGTGAGCGTGGACCTGTCCAAACCACGAACCACCTTCTAGCTTGCCTTCACGCAGATGTTTCATACATCTTAGAAGATCTCATCTCTGCAAGCTAAGCGGGAGTAGATGTAGCAAAATATTGGGAAGACATTGTCGGATGACATTATACTTGATAATCGTACTCGAAAAGTAAAGTAAAGTATTTAATAATTCTTTGAAGGGGCTCTTAATTTGGTTAAAAATCGAATTTTATTCTAGAAATTTTCATTCTGACATTTGATATTTATAACGAGATTGCAAAATTTCCAGTTGGGACCATCTGGTTAATTTCAATTTTATTAGTAAAACCCATTCAAAATCATTAGGGACAGTTTATTGTTATTAATAAAAACATTTAGTATTGCATCTATTAAAATCTGATTAATTATTTGTATACTGTTTATCTGTGAATATTCCGATACATTTGATGAAAAATTTAGAGTGTAAAAAACTTGCTGTTATTCTCAAAAATGTTTATATTCCAAGATTTACATATTAAAATCATCATTCTTATAATTGGATGTTAAATCAACAAAATTACAAATTAAATCTGAATTTTTAAAGGCTTCATTCAATTGCTCACAACGTTCATTCAATGTCCTGGTTCTTTCAGCTGGATCTTTTCTTTGAATGCGGACTGTATTTGAAAAGTAGTGGCGTAAATTGGGAAAAATAGTTGACACTGCATTTACATTCAGTTTAACTTTAGCGGGTATTGCCTTTGTTGATCCATCTGGCAAACGATAAATTTTCTCTAATAAGAGCTACCTCTAGAAAACTCTTGGCACAAACTACGGAATATTCTGTGGAGACCCATGGTGCCCTAGAAAGATTTACTAGTCATTGATTCATCCGATTTTCATCCTTTGGAAAACAGAAACTGGTGGTTCGCCAGACTCGAGGTAAGTTTTGTAGTTCGACTTGCATCCAGTGCCAAGGGCGTCGCCAGCCGATGGCGCAGGGGGGGGGCAAGTTGACTTTACCTACTACAATTCATACTTTTCTCATTCTCTATGAATGAGAAAAGTAGGTATGAATTGTAGGTAAAGTCGACAGCGCATGAAGCTTTTCACTTGTACTACGAGCCTTACATCTACAGCGATTGTAATAACAACAGTATCTTAGTACTATATACATATATATTCTGTGACAGTACAGAGTCTAATGTGTAAAGCTACACGAGCACGAGCTCTTGACTATGCAATAAAAAACTTGTAAATAAGTTATAATAACATTTATTAGAAAAGTAGAATAAAAAAGAGTTTGAATTTGAATAAGTGTACAGCGTACAGCGTATTTTTTTTAATTACCAGATTTTAATATAGTGGTCGTTGTTTGTTTATATTAGGTTAATTAAAACATAATTTTCGGGGATTCATTGTAAACTTCTCGACCACTTTATTATTAAAATCTTGTAAGTTTCCATGTATAAGTTTTCGGTGCACACTCATCATGGCCAAACCATTAAAGCGATTTTCACTCATAGTGCTTCTTAGTCTCCTGAGGCTGCTAAACGATCGCTCTACCGTGCATGGAAGAGCGATCAAAATTTTCAACGCTTTTTCCGTGTCGGGAAAGAAGGATTTTGCTTCTTTTAGTATATCAACAACGGTTTGATCTGTTGAGTTTGGTTTGTTATGCCAGAATTGCTGCCAAAGCTCGACTTCAATTTTTATGTTTGGTAAATTATGAAACTGAGCGGTAGTTTCACAAGTTTCTGTGAGATTTTCGACTGACATCGTTTGCATTTGTGCGGGGTGTAATTTAGATAAAGCAAATGATGGAGTATTTTCTTCAGCAAAGCGTGTTTCAAGCGATGTAATAACGGAGTCCAAGTATGGTATTATTAATGATCTTTTCCAGAATTCTGAAGGGCTTTCTGCTGGGTGATTGCTTCGATGACGTTGTCTTCCAACAATGCGCGGCATTGAAGTGATATCCTCCTCCAGGCCGACTTTCTCCGCAACAATAGTAGCATCCTTTATAATTTCATCTGTGACTCTTTCGGGATTATCACGGTGGCTCTTAAGCAATTGCAAAATGCGTTTGACGTGTTGCGAGGCCTCAACCACATCCAAAGTTATGGATTGGAGTGCGTTGACAACAGGTTCCAACAAAGCAGAGTATTTAGCTATCAAAGTAATACAAAGTATAAACGAAATTTCGAAAGCAGCCGCATGGAGTTGAAAGGCGTTTTTTCGAGTGCAATGTTTCCTTCACGCGATAAGTTTTCTAAGGCTTCCAATATAAGAGGAAAATTCTCCTTGAATACTCTGATAGTTTTATGTTTCTCACTCCATCTTGTTTCGCAGAGCCTGGCAATATTAGGTACCAATTTAAACCAAAAGTAACTTTGGTTGCATTATATTTGGCAACATTTTGAGAATCTCTAGGGGGGGCAACTGCCCCTCCCTGTCCCCCCTTGGCGACGCCCTTGTCCAGTGCTACATAATATCAAGAACAAGACCAATGAGAGATTAGTTCTAAATAACTACCAAACCTAACAAAGACCTCTACTAACCTCAAGAAAGAAAATATTCTAGCAGATAATACATTTTAGGCCTGAACTACTCAGTCAAACCTTCAGTAATAGGTAGCTCTTTAGATACAATTATACAATTATTACCTTAGCCTGTTACTGAAAAAAACACAGTAACATTTATATATAACTTATATGCCTGTCTCCGTAGCTTAGTCGGTAGAACTCCCGACTATGGTGCGGTAGAACTCGGGTTCGAGCCCCGCTGAAGGAATGGGTGTTTGTGTTTGTCTATGATTTGAGAAGTTAAAATAATGATATATGCTGGGTAATGTACATCGATTACAAGCCCAATGGCCGTTCGGAACCGGCGTTAAACTGTAGGTCCACTGAATTAAAAAAAAAAAAATAACTTATATAACACTATATCACAGCCTAACTTTACTTACATACGTAAGTAAAGAAAGGCTGTGCTTTCTATACATCACAGAACAGCACAATAACTAATACGCGGATTTTTGTTTTCACATAATTATGAGATGGAAAATGTTAGGTATTATTGCTACCTCTCCTGGAATAACCAAAAAAAGCACAACGTAAAACACAACATTCCTTTTTATATACGAAATTTACAAGAAATATTTTTCGCTTCCTCTTCAGAACATTCAACAATAACACTTTTCACAACTTATGTTTAGATTTAAACGTTATTTCTCTCGTTAAATAGCAATTTATTCAACAGCCATATAACGACATAAGCCATTATAACGACATTACAGCATCTCTTTTTGTAGGACCGATGTGGACGTTGCCAGATTTCCTAGTTCATGGCTTGTGAGTAAAGTTAGGCTGTGGTTCAATTCATTCATCACATAATATCTTCTCTCGAATCTAAATACAAGTATAACACAAGTAATATATTTCATAGCAATATACACATTAAAAATCGTTACGTTCCAACGATTTAGAAAAAAAAATTCTGTTACGTTCGACTGTTTTGGCGTCAGGATAGGTTTGTTTTAATCACCTGAGTAAAAATAAAAATACTGATGTTTGTCCGTTGACTGGAAATTGTAAAACTGACAATATATAACAAAAGAAATTTTTTAGTTTATATATATAAATAAGAACGAAATACTGCTAATCTTGTGTAAATACAAAATCTTCCACTACGCGTCGGAAACCGGCTTCACTATTTCAGAGAGACAAGTACACCTGTTTACTATAACTTCTCATGCGTAACTGACTAAATTTGTCTAGACCAGCGGTTCCCAAACTTTTTTGATGGTGTACCACCTAATATGAAGTCCTCCTTTCATGTACCACCAGTATAAAAATGATTAATCATTATTCCATTGCCAACATAGTAAAGTTTGTAAATAACAATTAAAAAATAACATTTAGCCTTTTAAGTACTTTACTTTAAAACAATGTTTATTAAGTTCTTTGCAGTTAGTTGTAAATAAATTAGTTAAAATTAAACTTTTCATAGTTATAACCAATGCTTATTTTGAAATAAAAATTAGGATGAAAGAATATAAATAAACTTTAAGGTGTAGAACAAAACTGTATTTGGAAAACAATACAACAAATTCAAACATAAGTACACACAAGTTAATGAGAAGGATGAGCTTGTAGCGATTTGCTTAAAGTTGCAATGTCTGGTTTTATTGGGCTTAGCTTCAAACGCAAGTCATTTTCAACACAAGCTAGCCTATTTCTGTATTTGTTTTTAAGGTAACAAAGAGAAGAAAACGCAGCTTCACATAAGTAGGATGTTGAAAATGGGAGTAAAAACTTGACTGCTCGGTTGGCGATTTCACCGTAGTCTTGGCGTCGTTGAATCCAAAAGTCAATCAGGGTAGCTTTATCAAAAACTTCCTTCAAATCTGAGTCACAATTTAAGTCGAACAGTTGATCTTTTTCGGCTAATGAGAGATTCTCTGGGATTGTCATTTTCTTAATGTCACTAAACGGGGTTTTCATCCACAAATGTTCTTTATAGTTTTCTGGGAAGTAAATGCTGAAGTTTTCCTTCAAAATGTTACAATGGTCACTGATATCACTAAGAACTGTCTTACTAAGTGAAAGCTCATTTTCTTCAACTAAAGTGCTGAGAGAAGGAAAAAACGAAACCTTGTTTTTCTTGGCTTCATCATCTGCAAAGGTGATTTTTTGTTTCAAGGCATTAATTTTGTCACACACTCGAAACGGGGTATTAGAAGTATCTTGAAAACTCATGTTCACATCATTGAGTTTTGAAAAAATGTCAGCTGAGTAAGCCAGTCGACACAGCCATAGTTCATCAGTAAAACGACTTCGTAGCTCAAAATCAGAATCTGTTAAAAAAATCAATATCTCGCGACGTAACTCAAAAACGCGAGTCAGCATCTTTCCTCTTGAAAGCCACCTAACTTCTGTGTGGAGCAGTAGTTGTTTATGAATACTGTCCATTTCTTGACATAAGTTGTGAAAAAGGCGTGAATTCAAGGCTCTGCTCTTAATAAAATTCACTGTCTTTACAGCCTCGTTCAAAACAGTTTTTAGTTGTGCTGGACAGCGTTTTGTTACAAGCGCTTCTCTGTGAAGGCTGCAGTGAATATGTTGTGCCTCCGGAGCTTCTTTTTTTATTTTAGTTACCAATCCACTATGAGCTCCTGTCATGGCTCTCGCACCATCCGTGCATATACCAACACATTTCTTCCAATCCATTCCATTCCTGAGCACAAATTCATTTACTTTATAAAATATGTCTTCTCCAGTAGTATGAGCTGAAAGAGTTTCACAAAATAACATATCTTCACCAACTGAGTATTTTTCTTCATAGCGAACATAACATAAGAGTTGAGCCAAATTTGCGACATCTGTTGTTTCGTCTACTTGTATCGCAAAGTATTTACTACTGTTCACTTTCTTGAGTAAAATGTCTTTTACATTTAAAGCCATATTAGATATTCTTCTTGAAACAGTATTATCAGACAAGGAAACCACATCGAGCTGTTTTCCCTCTTTATCACCTATAATTGTGGAGGGTCTTTAGCTGCTGGCAAAATTAGAGTCTCTCCAATAGTATGAGGTTTTAGTTCTTGTGCTATTCTCAGACTAACCTTGTATGAAGCTTCAACAGCCCTAGTGTTTAACCCCGTAAATGAAGTGATTGCTCCTTTATTCACTTTTAACTCAGACTCCTTCCGTTTAAAAAACTCTAATGGCTTGTTTATGAGATTGATATGCTTTGTATTAAAATGACGCAATAAAACTGATGGTTTCATCGAATGATTTGACAAAGTTTCTAAACAAATGACACATTGTGGAACAGGTTCACTGAAATTTCCAGTATAAGTAAAACCAAACGATAAATACTTCTCATCATATTTACGTTTACCTGATTTCTTTTTGTTTTCACAAGTTCGTAACAAAGGCGTAGAAGTAGAGGAACAGCTTGGTTGCTCAGCATCTGTTCCTGCTGCAATAGGCTTTTCTTGTTCCGGTGACAAAGTTCTTTGCTTTTTAGAACTACTACACGTAGATCTTACCAAAAACTTATCCATTTCAATTCGACAGCTAACTCTTACCAACAATGTTATTCTCACTGACTGATAGACACAAACTCTATATAAACAACAACACGTCAAACTGCAGGTTAGGTTTTCTACGGAGCTACGTAGTAGATAGTGCTCGCTGAGATGACAGACAGGCGACTGGGACTGGCTGACTGGCATCTGGCACAACACAATAACAAAGCGCGCGGCCTTGAACGGCGCTACTCCCCTCCACGCCCTCACCTTCTCTTTCCCACTCCGACTGTCACCCCTCCATCCGCTGCTCGCTCACCCTCACGCTACTAGTAGAGTATACCAATTTTCGAACTTCACTCGCGTACGCGTACCACCAGTGGTACGCGTACCACAGTTTGGGAACCGCTGGTCTAGACAATACGAATCTAAACGTATTGCGTCGCGTCATTTTCCCCTTCGGTCGTTCCTGGAAGAAGTTCCGCAGACAGGAGTGCAGTAGCGCTTTCTGTAATTCGCGTTCAGTTCCTCGAAGCGTAATAGTATGCGCAACAACTGTAGAAAAAAACTTGGCGTGATACAAAAAAGTGATTACAGTTTTGGAATCAGCATGTCAATTTACCTCTAACAATCGAATCGAAACAGAAATTATGTTACAAGTTGTTCCCCAGTGTAATATGCTGTATTCAAATTATTTAACTTTGAATTGAGACAGATTAGAAAGTAATCAAATTGTTTTGTATTTCTTGCGAACACAGGAAACCTAAAATATCTTGAAAACTTAATTCTTATTTAATTTACAAAATGAATTAATCATTAATAGACAAGAATATTCAGACACTCCCGCTTTGCAGTGTTACGGCGAGAGAATACCCAGTTCAATCAAAGCAAGTGAAACGAAAATGAGGAAAAGCGATTAAGAGGCTAATGTTTTAAATGCGAAGTTATGAAAAGTTAAGTATTGCTGGATGTCAACCAAGTTGATATTAGCAAGCTCAAGGCAGACTCAAAATTTCCTGTGATATTACCGAAATAATGAGCTCCGTTATGTCAGGCTTGGTTTTCAAACCGTTAAATGCAAACAAAAATTTCACATAGGTTTCAAGATCAATTAAAGCAGATTCATTCTTCAGCTCTAAAGTTCTTAAGAACTTGGGTGCCATCTGCAAACTGATCAAGTGAACAGCTAACTCATCATACGTCAAAATTAACGGTAGATAACAAATATAGGATTGAGCTTCAGGCACTCCTTTACTCTTTACTCCACAGAAATTTACTGACATCTTCCAGTTATATATTTTCATAACTAAAAATCGTTCAATGGAATAATCTGGTTCTAACATGACGGAAAAGCAGAGTAATAGAAGTTCATAATAATTTCAGTTTCTGAAGAATTGATATAAATTGTTCACCATATAAAATATTAACTGATATAAAAATCTACATTGTTGATTGAAGCACTACCGGTGTTTTCTTTGTGGATATATCAAATTTGAAGCGTTTTTCATTAAATTTTCTGGTGCACTTGAATAGAATATTCTGTCTAAAAACGACAATCATCTGAGGATATCAATGTCAAGACGGCATATGAATTTTAGTAATTGTTTAGATGACCCCGTAAGCATGATTGATATCATTTGAAGTATAAAATGTTTAAGGATATTGTGTAAGTGTATGCTTCAAGAAAAAAAAATGGAGATTTTATTGATATCCTCTTGCTGTTTTTATGAAGATTAATCAGGGTTTCTGTTGGCTCACCCATAGCAAAAATCAAAAATGTAAAATAGAACTATTAAAAAAATTATTTTTTTTTAATAAAGTTCAAATGTGTCGAGAAGGGATTGAATAGCTATCTTCCTCCTATCTTTAATATTAACGCACCTATAACGGTAGGTTCTAAATCCACCATAACCACTCTTGGAACAGCTTTTCCAATAGACGAAATATTGAAAAATGAATTGAAAGTATCATCATCTCTAGGTCCATGGCAATAGGAATAGATGGTTCCATCTGGCTGAATTCCATGTTCCAAACAATAAAGCTCCCAACATGCACTGGCTATTTGTACCCCTGCTTGACCAACATGAATTTGTATAATTTCTTGCTAAAAATTGTATATCGTTAACAATATCTTATATTGTATCGATATTCAACACACTTTCTTCTTGTATCAAATTAAGAAATCTAATTTTAAATGAAAATGACTTACATTAACTGGCATATTTTTCTATCGTTTACTTCTCATTTTTGTGCGTGATAAAACTATGAATTTTGAAAAACTTTTGTAAAGAATGAAATTTGATAAATGGAAGCGAAGTCAAGATGACATTTTGAATTTATTAAACTAATGAGACACTTAAGTATCTGCCAAGATGAATATAGATATCAAATCATAGAAATTTTCAAATATTTTATGTGATTTAATTTGTGTTCATGCGCATTAGTAAGTGGACAGCATTGCTCATGCTTCAATTTTACTTAACAAGTCAGGACAGATTATCATTAATCTGGCGTAAAAAAGGACAATTTTTCTTTTGTTTTTATTCTGAAAAAATTATCAGTTCTATGAAAAAATTTATATAACTGACAATTCGTAACAATAACTAGTATAATATGTAAAATGGGATGTAAAGAAAATCGGCTTAACGATTTTAATTACACTGTAAAATATTGAACAGCTATATTTGGTAAATTTTATAATATCTTCTGGTAATATATCATTTATTTTCAGTTTATATTCAAAGTACCGGTGCTTTCGAGCAATGTCAGTAAAAGTTGTTTATAGTAACTGCCAGTAAAAGTTGTTCAAGTGATTTAGTAAGTAAAAGTCTCAGTGTCTACGTTGAATATGGCATACCTAATTTATTTGAATTCTTCGAAAGTTCTTCATATAAATTGCCTGAATTCCTAACATGATATGTTGGGAATTGGGCGGATCGAAGATTTTATCGCAAAAAATCTGAAGATGTTTTGCGGTAAAATTTGTTTCTTATGACCCAATGAATTCCGAAATTCGTCTTTATATTTTAGGATCTTCAATTTTGAACAGCGTTAGTATGAAAAAAAAGTTAGTATCAAAAATTATGAAAAGAAAAATTTTAGTACCTAAAAGCAATGACAGTGGAGTATCTTCAGGAGTTGAAATGCATAAAATGGAAAAAGCTGAAGACAAAAAAGTAAAATTATCTGTAAATCTGAAAGATAGAAGATTCATTACACAAGACAATCTTGACAAAAAATGTGGAGCTACATATAGTGAAATGGAGTGTGAGAGGAGAAGTAGTATCCCATTAGGAGATGGTTAGCATATATGAAAAATTTTCTGTTTATAAAATTATATTTATCTTCTTATCTGTTTCAAGTATATAACTCTATATGTATTATTGGCATATACAATTAGGCGTGTTACTTTGATGCTTTTTATATTTTAAAGAGATGCAAAAAGAATTGCTTTGAGCACAAGTATTGAATAATTAAATTTTCAAAATCTGGGTCATTATTTTTGTTGATTTTGGAGTATTCAGTATATCTGATTTTATTCTAATTGTTTCAATGACATTGTAACACATTTGTCTGTTGTTGATTGCAGTACTCGAAAGGGTCTGTGATGTTTTTGAAATATTATTTTGAATATGCTTCTGTTTAGGATATCAAAGTGATAAAAGCCATATCAGCATTGAAAATGATACTGAAAGTTGTTTAGACTATGAACCTTATCAAGACGAAGTAGAAGGTTATATGGACTTCCCTGAGGAATTGGAATCTCGATTTGAGTCTGAAGGTTCACAACTTCGGTGGGTTTCATATAGTCAGTCATTGATAATGTCAGATCAATTGATAATTGTTATTCAAGGTATGAAGAGGCCAAAGAGGTTCAAAAGTCTGAAGATACAAAAAATATAGATATAAAAAATAAGTTTGGGATGAATTCTTGTGGCTCTAGAAGATCCAATAATGGAAGTAACATTCTTGATGATATTGTGATCACAGTAAGTTCCAATACAGTGTTGTATACATTCATCAAATTTTCACTTGTGAAAGTCAGAACTGCAACATTCACTGATGAAGCATCTTTTCATTTTGTGTTTAACTTGCTAATAGAATTTTATCATTGTGACTATCATTTTGGGTTACTTCATCTACATCTAAGGATATTGTTTTTCATGAAAAAGCGTAGGTATTGATCTCAAATTGACTTGTTAGTACTCACACCAATACTAAACGTCTTCAATTAATTATAAACTCATTACAAAATGTGAACTACCATTCAACTTAATTATCTACTTCCAAAATGTTATGCCATGTACATTAATGTCATAACAAGATTCAAATTAATAATCTTTCAATAAATTAGGAAGTAACTAAAAGTAATTAGGTTCATTTGTCAAATTGTAAAATTTTAATAAAATCATCTAACTAACAGGATACAGATTATGAACAAAATGATGATGGCTGGAATGAACAAGGCACGGTTAATGATGAGGCTAATTTTTCTGGAGGGAGTTGTTTTCAACAAAAAAACAGTGCAAATGATTTTGTTATGAATTATAGTGAAACTCAAGATAGCAAAAATTGTTTAACTTCATTTAAAAATGCTGCAGTTAATTTTAATGGCCCTTTCAATATTACTATTTCTAGACCTGTAAATAAATCCGAATGTTTGAATATCAATCATAAGGATTCTTTAATAAATGATAAAACTGGCCCAGTTAACTCAAATAGTAAGTCACATTTCAATATGGCGAATCCTCCTTTGACCTTTCCTTCAGCAGATATTAAGAATTTGAGAACCGAGTCATATAGTACCAGCGAAATTTCTAGTCAAAAAGTACTATGGTCTAAACAAAAATTGGATTTACATTTGGTCATGATAAAATCAAATGATGATATATTTAATTACAATCTTAAGGAGGCATGCAGTTTGAGCAACCAGAGTGAAGTGCTCTCATCTATTTTTGATTTAGGTTTCTTAAGGTAAATCATAAAAATAATGCTGTTTTTACACAAAAAATTTTATTACTCAAAACACTGAATTTTCATTTGCAAGAATTTCATTAATAATTTCTGAAGCAATACAACTCATTATTATTTGAGTCGTTAGAACTTTGTTCTAACGGTTATACCTGAATTTATTATCGTATAGAAATTTGACAAGTGAATAAAATGAAATAGTACAACTATACATTTTAAGTTCAACTGTAATCTTAAGTTTCTTGTTAAATTTTCTCTTGTTATTTGTGAACTTCACCTCAAAAATATTGATAGCAGAATAAATTTTAGGTTAATGCTTTCAACCGTCTACAAACCAATATTTTGTTTTTAGTTATGTGGGATGTAGGATCGCCTCCATTATACCTATTTCATATGAAGTCTGTAAATACACAAATATACATTGAAATATTATTGCTTTTATAATTCAAGTGTATATTTCCATCAGTGTTATTCATTTGTAATTATTTTGTATACTCACTTTTTTATATGAATTTTCTCCCTGTTGGTCAAATCTAAATACATACTACATGTTGAGTTCAATGCATTATGTTTCATTTATGTGTCTACTGTCCAGAAATAGCAGTTGCACTGTCAGATATACACTTCTTAAATAGTCATTTAATGTGTTCAATGTGTATGTGTGTATTCTATCCAGTATTATAGAATAATTTGGATCATTTCATTTTACTTAAGCTTTGCTTACCTTCTTTGAAGGGTAATTATGTTAATTACTCTTTGTACTTTTTTTTAAAATTTAATAATTTTCATAGATGAGTAAATTGAATTAAAGTTTGTTCAATTTTAGAAAGAGTAAGTCAAAATTATTGAAATTTGGCTTATATATATATATATATAAGTATATATATATATATATATATATATATATATATATATATATATATATATATATATATATATATATATATATATATATATATATATATATATATATATATATATATATATATATAACTATATGGTCCTATACATTTCAAATGATTTTAAAACGTAAATAACTTTTTAGTGAGGCTACAGAAAATAATTGTAAAATGAGAAAAGTATCGAATCTCAGTTCTCAAGGTGATGTATGTTCTGATAGAAGAATCAATGATTGTTACAATGATCCTTCCTCTGGGAATTCAGTTGTTATACAAAGTGTGGTAGTTATACCACCCAATATTGACAACTGTCAAATTCCTGCAGTAACGTCAATGAATCTGCTGAAAGGTTCTCATGACAATAAGTTAACCGATAATGAGAAAAATAAAATCTGCTCTGGTCAAAGGCCGACATCATCAATTTCTCGGTCAAGTTCTGTTGTCTTGTCCCGCCAAGATAATACACTCAAGAATTGTCTTAAACAACACCACTCCAGAGATCCCAGATTGAATAGACCACCTACGCTTTGTGAAGAAGACGCATTATCTATCCTAGGATCGTAAGTTGAAAATCTATATTATCAAATTCCTAATTTAATTTTGAAAAAATAATATACAATATTTACATAAAGTCAAAACGATTACTAAGTCAGACAAAAGAAACAAAACAGTGCTATGTATGATGAAAAAAACATTTATATGATGAATGAATCAAATGCTCAACACCACATGAAACAAATTTATTTCATATCTTTTTATATCACAAAACTCAAAATTTTTCATTTGATAAAATGATGTTAGAAAAGCCACAAATTTTGTGGCAAAATGACATCAAATTGAAATATATTGTTAAACCCTGTTTCAATAATCACATTATTGAAGTCTCAAAAAACAGACATACAATGAGAGTTTTCTTAAAAAGTAATATTCATTAAAATTCGTTCTAAAAATAAGATGTAAACAATGAGATGAGTCAAGAGAAAAAACATATGCTACTATTCACTTGATCGATCCTATATGAATGAAGCAGTCTTATTAGAGTAACATTAATTATATCAGATTCAGAAAATGTTACCCAGTTATGAAAATTAATATTTTGGCTATTTCAAAAATCGACCATAAATCTTACTCAGTTGGTCAGATGTCGAATTGATGGTGTTTGGGTGATTATTGATGTGTATCATCTGTAAAAAAGTTCCATTTCTGAGATACATTCCCTTTCTACTACTTGCAAGTTTTCGAAATCGAAAGGATGATCGTTATCCTGTATATGACAGGACAAAGTACAAGATCTTTTTCTGATTCTCACGTCACTTTTATGTTGTGTTATGTTGGTATACGACAGGTGAAATTTTCATAGTTGATGTTTTGTCCTTTATCTTTGTAAACAAGTTGCCTATTGTGATGTTATTATACTTGGCAATGGTTATGTTGTTCACTATTAGTTTAATATGTTTGAAAATTTTGTCAGTGAGTCCTTGAATATAGGGTAGTTTTTTTTTAAACAATGAGTTGGATTGTTCCTCTGTTGGTCCATCAAACAGACCTGTGTTGTAAAGCAGTTAATCAGTACCTTTTTTGGGTAGCCATTCCAGAGTTTCCTCAAGTTTTATCACTCTCGAACGAAGAATGGGAGATGTACTGTCCTTTTCATTGCCAGTACTATGTTGTATTTTTGGCTCTTCGGGTGGTTCGAGAAAAGATTAAAATATCTCTCCAATGCTGAAGGTTTTCGATACCATTTCTATATTAGTGTATTTTCATCTCACACCATCAACAATGTGTCAAGGAAAGGAAAACTTCCATTATTTTCTTTCTCGATTGTGAATTGGATTTTTGGATGTATGGAATTGAATATTTGAAGTATTGTTGTGTTAGATACTTTGCGCTAGTATCCGGCTGATTAGAGAACCCATTGGTGAACCATATACTTGTTGGTATATCTTTCCATTAAAGGTAAAATAGCAATTTTGGCACACAAATATCACCATTTAGGTAATAACCTCCTTTCTGAGCTATCTGTAGAGTGTTATTGTTTGTCAATAATGATCAGCAATTTGTAAACGAGCTCACATAGAATGTTTTAATACTGGGAAGTAACGTGTAATAATACAAGAACGTAGTTGGTTGGCAAAGTTATTTCTTGCATGTTAACGAAAGTAGAACGTATCTTTGATGTTCAATACAGTTCTGTTTCTAAGGGCCTCAAAAAGTGGAGGATATTATCACTGAACAAACAAAAGAAACTAAAGATATATTGAGAGCACGAGTCACTAACATATTATAAGCTACTTACAATTCACCAAAACAATTAGTGTTCTCATAGATCACCAGCTGTCATTCATGTATCACGACGATGACTTAATTCTTGGGATTCCAAAAACTCGACAACCGCATATCATATACCCACAAGTATATGATACACCAATGGGTTCTCTAATCAGCCGGATACTATCGCAAAGCGTGAATCGTGATACTGTCCATTTAGCATTAAAAAAGTTCTCTTTGGAGTTGTTACTTATATACAAATACGTTGATGACTTAATTCTTGCGATTCCAAAAACACAACAATTGCATGTTCTTCGAGTATTCAATTCCATATATCCAAAAATCTAATTCACAATGGAGAAATAAAATAATGGGAGTGTTACTTTGTTACACATAGTTGATGAGACGAGATGACAATACAGTAATATAGAAATGGTATAAAAAACCTTCAGCATCGGGGAGGTATATTAATTTTCTCTCCAACCACCCGAAAAGCCAAAAATACAACATAGTACTGGCAATGGAAAAGAGACTACAGTTCCCATTCTTCATTCGTTGAGGAAACTCTTTGCAATGTTTGTGGACAGTTGCTATGCAAAAGGAGTACTGAATAAACTGCTTTACAACACAGGTCGGTTTGATGAACCAACTGAGGAATAATCCAACTCAGTGTTCAAAAAACTACGCATGTTCAAGGACTCACAAAGGTAAAGGACAAAACACCAACTGTGAAAATTTGTTGTATACAATATAAACTTCCAGAAGTGCGATAAGATATATTTAGGATAGACAAAACAAAATCTAAAAAAAAGAATAACACAACATAACAGTGACGTGAGAATCAGAAAAAGATCTTGTATTTTGTCCTGTCATATGCAGGATAACGATCATACTTTCGATTTTGAAAACGTGCAAATAGTGGAAAGGGAATGTATAATTATATTTATTTAAATTATATTTATCCTTTTTTATTTAAAATTCTTAGTGAACTGCAAATTTTTCTTGAAATGAATATGGTCTGCTTATCACCCAATGTATGCGTGATAAATAATATAAATATATATTTTTTATGCATATATCCCATTCGTTTCTATACTTACTGAGTTTTATAGAAAGTAATAAATTATAGTTTCTGCATCTGATAAACAATGATTATTCAAATTAAATTTACTAATTTATTCGCATGTTTTATCAGATCATCAATTTTGGAGCAAATTTCTAATCTTTCTGAGGCTAGTGAGATATTATCTAACGAAAATGACAAGGAAGAATTTGTTAATCGTTGGTTGACCTCTTCCAGTGAAACTGATATTTATGGAATTGTGGAATCTTTATGTGAATCATATTTTACATCAAATTGTGAAAACAGCGAGTAAGTAACATTTATGGTATCATTTGGGACCTATTCAGAAGTTAATCTGTTAAAGTATATATAATAGAGAATATAATCCTGTGACTGTGATTCGCCAAAAATATTTGTTTTACTTCAGATAATAGCATTATGTCTATTTTTTTTAATAAGAATGTTGTTGTTAATCAGTATTTGAATATATGGGGGTACATACATTTTGTTCAGTATGTCTTAAAACTCAAATAATAATGAAATGCATCATTATTGTGTTAGTTTTGTCTATATATAAATTTAGTTATTATGTGTTATAGATTCAATTTCAGCAAAGCAACCACAATTGGACTTGTAGTTTTTCTCATAAGCATGATGCAGAGATGTAGACAGTTTTTAAAAAAATACACATTGAATTGAAAAAGAATATTATTCAACTTTTCTAAAACAATTTATAACTTCTCAAAG
The DNA here is from genome assembly GCA_030704895.1 of Henosepilachna vigintioctopunctata. Taxonomy (NCBI): domain Eukaryota; kingdom Metazoa; phylum Arthropoda; class Insecta; order Coleoptera; family Coccinellidae; genus Henosepilachna; species Henosepilachna vigintioctopunctata. Next base: position 1,395,794 of record JARQZJ010000012.1, read on the forward strand.
TGTTTTCGTAATATAATACAAATAATAATATTACTTTATTTAAAAAATTCAAGCAGTACAAAAAATTTACTGATAACAAGGCCAGAAAAAACAATTAATTTTTTCTAGAATTCAATCAACAACCATGGTTCTGGGCTTTCTTCAATTTTCTCATCCAATCCAATTACTCGTACAACTTTTTTCTGGTTCCTTGTTCTGCCAATTATATCATTTAGTACTTTCCAAGTCTTATTTACTTTTTTTTATAGATACCTGGTTTTTTCTATGTACTGTTTCTTGAGTTTTCCCCTAAGGTTATTCACTACATTTTTCAGTTGTTTGAACTCTTTATTAGTATACTCATTGGGTACCATTTTGCATCTCCTATAGGCTTTATCTCTCTTTCTAATTAGCTCTATAATCTCATATCTGATCCATTTGTTTTCCTCTTTTATTTTTGTGTTTGCTCTTCTTGATGATTCACTTTTGATTTGTGCTATCGTATTTATCAATGTTTCAAAGTCAGTAATATCTTCTTGTTCAATATGATCTCTGGCCCTGTTAAACATTTTATTTTCGTCTAATATAATCTTTGAGATTATATTGGTTTTTCTTTTTTCAGTCACATTGTTTGTTTTAATATGTATGCCTCTATGATCTGTGAAATGATAATCATAATAATTCATAATACATTTCAGGTTATTGTTTTGTGATAATTGAGGTATGGGCAATAATTGTCTTACTTATTTTATTTGATCAAGTAGGATACAATCTAGATAATTCATTCTGTATTACAAATGCATTGCTTGCAATCATATTTTTATAGTCAATTGTTGTAGATGTGTCATTTAGTACGTCTATGTTCATATCTCCAATCAGTATGCATGGTTTTTTTGGTTTTCCAATATAATATCGAATTCATTGAGAAAGGCATTTTTATGAGGTGGCCTATAGATCGTCATTACTTTTAGATTTTGTTTCGTTAAATATACTGATATGCTGTTACAATCACTTGCGTTGTCTGTTCCATCATATTCAATAGTGAATTCCATTTATTCTTTCAGATAAATAACTGTTCCTCCCCCTCTAGAATCTCTGCAAGCCTCATAGTTTCTGATATTGAACTATTCTGTCTCATTTTTCTATAACCCAAGTTTTTGTTAGAATTTTTACATCTAAATTACAACCAAAATCATCCATTTTATTTCTCATGCTTCTAATGTTCAAATGAAGTAAACTCAAACTCTCATTTTTTACAATACAATACATACACTTTATTATAAACCCAACTGATTGACTTAATTCTAAGATGTCACATTATCAAATTGTTGAGATCCTGTTCAGTTTTTATCCCTATCGCATTCGTATTCTCGTCCTTTTTCAGATATATTCTTCATCCTACGCAGGAGGCTCCATTGAAATTGTTAGATGATCTTTATTCACTTACACTTTTAAGAAGGTGACGATCGTAACTTGATAGCTCAGCGTTAAAATAATTTTCATTATTTGGACCACATTCTTCAATTCAAGTCCACATTCTTTTATTCGAAATACCTTTATTTTGCTTAATCGCTTTGAAAATTGGTACTTTTATATTGAGATAGGTGTTTTTTCATGATTTCCGAGCCTATAGCAGTTTAGGATCTCCTGATCACTTTGATCTAATTTTATGGCCTTCAATATATATATTTTTTTAGTAATATTTGGAATATTTTGTCTATACTTGTTAGTGTTAGCATATTATTACACTTATTTTTCTGCTCTATCTCACACATTTTTACCTCTAGATCCTGTATCTATCTTTTTCTTCAGTTTGTTATTTTCAACTTTCAGTCTGTTTGTATCCTGTATATTTAGTCCAAATTTGTTCTTGAAATTATCGAACGAGCCTGACATGAACTGAATCGACTTCCTGATTTCAAGCATTTCTTCCTGTAGTGTTTTATTGTTAGACCCACATCTATCACAATTTACTAGTGCTTTTACTTTTTTTTTGCAGTGCTTACAATGCTTTTATGCGTGCGTCTTCAAAAACAGTGTCACGGCCGACTTTAAACAGGCCTTGAAGAGCGTTGTCGGGCGGTGTTGCCAAAATCGAGCTGGTGGTCTACTCTCCTAGCGGTTGTTCCCAAATTTTCAAGCATTATTTAAACTCTTTTTATATATTCCTAACGGATAAAAAATATTATTGGTGTTTATAACATAGTAAATATTATTCCTGAGCACATAACATTTCGATAAAACCCCTCTGCTTAAAAATACTTCTATTAGTCAGACTTATTCACATAAAAAGTTGCCTAACCAAATGTATTCAATTATTTGATAGAAAAGAAAACTTGAAAGAAACGCTGGAGGAATTATTCTAATTGAATTATTTACCTAAGTATTAATAAATATTATATTTCTGATGAGCGCAACCAACAAACTACTTTATGAAAATATTAAGCTTTCTTCGTTTATTTTTTGATTCAGTTTTCTCGTGTTAGGATTCATTATTATTTTTTTTGTAGTCATTCAATAAGATATTATAAAGAACGAAACACACCATGTTCAGAATATTTTTATTGCCTTTAATACGTACACAGCAACAATAAAACTCATTCAATGACATTAAAATGAATTTTGTTGATAACTAAGCCCTTTTAAACATTCCAACAATCAGGAATATTTATTTTACTGCAGTAATGAAGAATTAAATCTTAAAAATTGTCAATTAAATCTGTCTGTTCAAAAATGTTATTCAAATAATCATTGTGAACTAAATAAGTTTTCAGCTTTTCCTCTGGGCTTTTCTTAGGCGAGGGACATTTTTTGACAGTTAATGCGGTAAATTTGGAAAAATAGAAGTGAGGAACTAATCTTGTTCTCTAAAGTATGCTTACAATCCCATCAGGTGAAACAAATTTCTCTTCCCGCATGATATCAGTTTGAGGAAAATACAAGGCACAAACAACTGAATATTTATAATAAAACAATTGTTAAGTCAAGATTTACACATATATTAAAAAGAATACTGCATGACGTACGTTTCAATGAGATTCACCTTTTTCAAATGCTACGTGTAGACTGATGACTTTTCTCGAATACATACAATAGGTAAACTGAAATTATGAATACAGAGAAAACAGGTAGATAACAAGTAGAAGGGATCAATTCGTACTGATCTAATGTATAGAAAACCAAGTAATTTTGAAAAGATTGAGAAGGGGGCTTGTGATATTGTGATAAGTTTTATATTAGAAGAACGTTTAGAAGTTTTCAAATAAGAATTTCTGAACATAAACGTAGCTTTGATAATCAGAAGACAGATTCACATTATGCAAATCATTTGATTAATGAAAATCATATATTCAATTCTGATTTTGAAATTTTGAATACCGCAAATAAGGGAATGAAGCTTAATTTGTTAGAATCACTTCAAATTAATAAATACAAATATTCTGGTAACCTGTTGAACAGCCAAATTGATCATACCTCAAGCCCCCTTCTCAATCTTTTCAAAATTACTCAGTTTACTATATATTAGTTCAGTATGAATTGATCCCTTCTACTTGTTATCTACCCGTTTTCTCTGTATTCATAATTTAAGTTTACCTATTGTATGTATTCAGTATACACGTAGCATTTGAAAAAGGCGAATCTCATCGAAACGTGCGTCATGCAGTATTCCTTTTAATATATGTGTAAATTTTGACTTAACAATTGTTTTATTATGTTTATCGATTTACATCAAGTATCGACCTCATCAATTATTAACTGAATAATAATTTTGTTGGAGTTCAATTAGCTCGTGGTATACATTTCACCCATTTACTTTTTAAAAATTGATTTTTAAAAACTGAATGTCAATACTAGTTGCCTACCCGCCTTCAGGGTGCTGTTGTAATTTGATTTACAACTAGGAATGCAACAAGTTTTCGTCATTTCAAAATGAAAAAAAATTACTTAACTCACTTAAATTACTTATTAGAAACTTACTTATTCCAAGCTTGAAACTTGCTGAATCGCATACGGAACACCTACCCTCTACAGTCTACACTATATTTCACAAAAAATTATTTGTAAGTGTCGAAACCGAACACAAATTTGATTTCGATTCGATTAAATCGTTACACACTTTGTTTTTATAATTTGATGTTATGTTATCCACAAACTATCTACATATTATACTGTACAAACTTGATGAATACAGGATCAATACTGAAACCGTAAAATATTCAACTTCGAACTACGAAAGTCTCAACAAAAAATTGATTTAGTTTCACTGAAATCGGTAAGCACACTAAACACTTTGTTTTTTAATAGCTTTTGATGTTGAAATTTCAGCAAATTATCAACAATAATACATGTATTACACTATACACAATCTAAAAATATAGAATTTATACTAAAAGCTCAAATTATTTAACTTTGAACTTCGAAAGTTTTGAGAAGCTTCCTATTTGCATTTGTATACCAGCTCGAATAACGGCGGGGTTTTAAATTTTCATAAAGCGCCACAGTGCCATATACTAATTTCATGGCCTGTATGAAGTCGGCTGTGACAGTGTTTATAGTTGCTATAACCTCACAATTAATACTTAAATACTCATCAACAAATATTATTGTTATAATGAATATATTTAAAGCAAAATATGTTTCATATTTTTTAATTCGTGACTGTTGGTTTCAGATGTGAAAAGTTGCACTCTGTTGATGAACAACGAATAAAGGCACTTTCGTCGATACAATTGAATGAACTTTACGCACATGCTAGAAATAAAATGTTTTGGTTTACGGTCACTTTCGATATTTTTCTAGATTGTTTCAAAGCTTTCGCAGAAAATGGAAGAATGTGTCTAGTTGATATGATAAACGATGTGTTCGAAGTATTCAATGGAACGTTCATTGATAAAACGTCCTACATATCGAAAATTGTAGCGGCATTGCAGTCAACTGGTTTCTCTTTCAAAGAAACCATTGAATATATTATTTTACGATACGGAACGTCGCAAATTTCAATCTGCGACATTTTATTATTGATAATTTCTAAGCAGTCATGTTTGGAGTTGGAGGATCATTGGTGCTTGGTGGAAAAGATAATATGTTGTCGTCGAGAAAAACTCGACCACGATATGGTGATAAATCTATTAAATTCATTTCTATCAAAATATCCTCCTGATCTGATTCTGTGTAAAAAAGTTTACGATGAAATTCTCAAAAAAAATTTAGTAGATTTAGATAAAATACCAGATAGCTTATGTAGGAACATTCGTATAGCTTTGAAGATTTATAGGAAACGCAAATCGCAATCGGATCTACGAGAATTTAACGACTGGTCTTCTAATAGTTCGTACTCCATTCTAGACAAAAAATTGAGGAAATCTCCAACTCATTTCCAACGTGAATATAGGGAAAGATATGTGGATAATGTCCAAATTAAACCATTCAATTCTGATACTTCAAGACGTTGTAGTCCAGTTATTAGCGAATTTAGTATGTCGAAGTTGCGAATGCAAAATAAACAAGAAAGGTTGTATGATTTAAACGAAAATAAGGATATTAACTATTTTAATTCAGAATGCAGTCAAGTGATTCATCCTCTAATTAACACACCTGTCAACAAGTATGACACTATGGCACAACATGATTCTAATATGCATAATAAAACTGCAATTTCTGTTGAAAGCAGATCTCAAATACATAGTGGTAACTGTAGGGATAATGCTAATATAGAGAGCAGAGAACTACGGGACTGCAGTAACAAGGTGAATTACTGTTGTAATCATAAGAGAAGCATTGATCAAGAATTGTTCAAAACGTCGTTTGATATGGAGATAAAAAAGAAGACATATGGATTAAATTCAAGGAATATTGTAAGTATTACAGCATTCAAAATCCTCGGCGAAGTTCAGCATTGTTGATCTACTTAACTAAGACATTCAGTATTAATTTTTTAAAAAGTATTCAGGGACTTAAGTGGGGAATAAACAACAATGATCTTGCATTATTTTCTGGTAGTGAAATAATGGAGGTTAGAACTTCCACATATATTTATTCTTCACTCAGTTACTATATATTTTTTTACTGATTCTTTGAATGTCCAAAATTTGGAGTATTCGTTTTCATTGTCAACCAATTTCATGAGAAAAACTTTTACTTTACTATTTTGTCAGACTTAAAGAGCCTATAAATTTAATTTCAAATTCTGAAACGAACTATGATTAAAAATTGAAGTAAATCGGATTAAACTGAAAAGTGAAAAAAGATTAATGATTATATCCTGTGGACTGAAACAAATATAAAATGAGAATAAAAATTAAATAAATCAACATATAATAAATAATTTCTTACCGCCGATGAACAGACGGATAACAGACGGAAAAGGATGGTTGGATCAGGAATCGAATTCACACGACGTTTCGTTTAATAAAGTATCTAACCGTTATCAAGTGCAAACTTGTTATCATTTGAACAGTTAGAAGTTAGTTTAGTGAACTGAGTTTTCACTTGGAACGGTTAGAGATATACTAACAGAAACGTCTGTTTCTGCGAATTCGATTTCTGATTCAACGAACTGTCTGTTCATCGTCGGTAAGAATTTGTTAATTTCATTTTATAGTAATTTATTTTATTTTTATTCTCGTTTCATATTTCTGTTTCAGCCCTCAGCGCATTATATTAATCTTTTTTCCATTTTTCAGTTTAATCCTAATAATTTTACCATTTAATTTTCGTTTAATCATGTTTGTTAAATTGTGAGTCTATATTGCCCAACACGTTTAAACAAGAACTTTTACTTAGTGTCGCAAGTGACATAATGTTGATACTTATTTCAGGTCTGTGTAATCTTTTCAATTATTCTACCTATTCTGCTAATGTAATTTGTATAACTGTTTAAAAGTCACATCATTTCTTGGGTTTATCTGTCTTAATTCAGTCAAATAATCTATTATTTATAGGTTGTGATAGTAAAAGATAAAAGATTTTGCGGTAATTTCTCGAATAAATTCCAAATAAGTTCTCCAGATCTTTTTGCTATTATTTCTTTTAAGGTGTTATTGAGGTTAGTTATTATTGATAGTAAAATAAGATTTGTGTAGATATTCAGTACATCGGAAATGAAGTGTTCGAATATGAATAGCGACGTCAAAATAATAATAATGTCTCTATAATTCATCATTGGACACATCTTAGTATTTTTGCAGATAGTGTTATAGTGTCATTTTTAGAAGCGGTACACTTTTTGTTTAACTTTTCAGTATTAATTGAATGATTATATTATAGCTGCAATTACGAAAGTGGGAGATTATTTGGTTTTTTATGTAACATGGCTTCTGTAACACACTTTGAGATATAGCCCGGTCAAATTAGCTTCAAAAAGATGGGTAAGGTTACATTAATTCGCACAAAGCTGAAAATTACAATGAATGTTGGGAACACTATTTCAAACAATTTGTCAAAAATCTTCATCGATCTCACGTATGCAAAAAAATTTATTCGAGCACAAATGTTGCGAACATCGGTTTTTTGCATGTTTCAGCTGAATGGCAAGTTTTGTCATAAAAAATAAATCAGACAAAAATTATCCATTATGCGATTTTCTATAAAACCTGTTCTCATACATTTTTTCTTAAGAATTACCATTCCGGAGATAGCCTTGTAAACAGTTGTGTTGCGTACATGTAAATGTTTCCGTGCCACCAGTGAGGTAGTGCCACAACCGATTTTAAAAAAGGCCACGAAATGGAATTTTACAACCCCTTCGTTAGTTTAACTTGTATACTAATGCAAATAGGATGCTTCTCAAAACTTTCGCAATTTTAAGTTAAATAATTTGACCTTTTAGTATAAATTATATATTTTTCAATTGTGTATAATGCAAACATGTCTTGTTGAAATCTCAACATCAAACTATAAAAAACAGAGTGTTTAGTATGCTTACCGATTTCAATATAATGGCGGAAAAATTATTTAGCTCGCATTAATTATTTGAATAACATTTTTGAAGAGTCAGATTTAATTGTCAATTTTCAAGATTCAATTCTTCATCGCTTCAAAAAGAAATGAATATTTCTGATTGTTGGAATGTTAAAATGGGTTCAGTTAACAACAAAATTAATTTTTACCTTCTCAATTTAAGTGAAGAAGTTATTACCATAAGAAATCAAATTATATGTTAATCAAGACATTTTAGTAACAGTATTTTTGAATGAAAAAAGTTGTACACTGATACGAGTTGGATTTTACCTATTGATTTCAAAAATGATAAGTCGTCCTAAATAGAAAATTTGTTCATAAGATACAAAGATATTCCACAGTGTGGATCAATCTTTCACATATTTTATCGGGAGAAGTTTATGTTATTTAAATGATATAAAGAAGGAATAGGTGCTCAGGAATAATATTTTGTATGTTATATATACTAATAATATTTTGATCTCTTCGGAATATACAAAAAGAGTTGAAATAATGATTGAAACTTTGGGAACAACCGACTAGGAGAGTAGACCGCCGGCTCGATTATTTATTTATTTTTTTAAATTCAGTGGACCTACAGTTTAACGCCAGTTCCCAACGGCCATTGGGCTTGTAATCAATGTACATTACCCAGCATATATCGTTATTTAAACTACTTAAATCACGACATACACAAATGCCCATGCCTTCATCGAGGCTAGAATCCCAGTTCTACCGCACCATAGTCGGGTGATCTACCGACTAAGCTACGAAGACCGGCTATGTGCTCGATTATGGCAACACTGCCGGACTACGCTTGTCATGGCCTGTTCAAAGTCGGCCGTGGTGGTCCACTTTGCGTGTTTTTGATCGTGTTTTTCCCGGTCAGTCTATTCCACAATCTATTATTGTTCTGTCGAGTTAAAAATATCGTAATTAATTTAAAATAGTACTATTGGAAATGATGAAAGTGCTGTAAGTTATAATAAATTTGGTAAAATTATTCATCTGATTGATAATCATCTAATGGAACTTCAACCATTCCGTATTCTTCTTCTTCCTGCTGGGTAGAAGTAAATTGTTCAAAGAGCGATGCATTAGGTGTCTCCTCGCATATATCGTAAGAATCGTCTTTTTCTGGTGATTCCACATTGGAGCATATGGATTCCAACTGATACATGGTAATGAATGAAACATTCCAACTTTTTTGCAGCCGCAATTAGCATTACACCATGTTTTGCAATTGCAAAAAATTGCATTGAGGAGTTTTTCCGGTGCAAGTGGGAGGAAAGTCTGAATTGGTTGCAATGTATTGTCAATTAACTTTCAACACCAGTCTTCTGGGTTAGTTTATTACCAAGCCATATTGGTAATAAATATATCAATTGGTGCTAATGAAATTAAATACAATATTTTCAACTCAACATGACAATAATAGATCGTGGAATGGACCTACCGGGGAAACCACGTTAAAAAAATACACCATGTGCACTACCTTACGGATGGCGCGGAAACGTGTACATTTCATGAAGAACAAAAGTTTCTGCATCGCTATATCTCCGAAATGATGATTCTTAGGAAAACGGCGAAGAGACAGTTTTTATAGATGATCATATAATGAATAATTTTTGTCTGAGTCATTTTTATGATATATATGTTTTAATTCATTGGACTTGCAGTCCAGCGCCGGTTCAGAACGGCTATTGGGCTTGTAATAAATGTTTATTACCCAACAATTATCATCATTGATCCACTTAAATCACAAACAAACACATACACTCCTGCCTTCATCAGGAGGATTCGGGGTTCGAATTCGAATCCTACCGCACCATAGTCGAGTGTTTTACCGACTAAGCTACGAAGGCCGGAATGATAAATCTACCGCTTAGCTGGAAAATGCAAAGACCTGAATTTTACAACATTTGACCTCGAATTTTTTTTTGTTTTCGCCTTAATCGGATGCATGGGGACTTAAGATAAATTGTAATAGTGATCTCAACATTCATGCCAATTTAAAGCTTTGCGAATAAATGTAACCTTGAATGTAAATTCTGACCGGGAAAATAATCAATTTTAATAGTGAAAAAACAATAGGTCTGAACTAGTACCATGTGGTAATGCGTCTAAAACTATATGTCGATTTCTAAATTGAGTATTTACACCAAAATTCGAAAATTTTAGTGTTCAACAAAAGAAAAACAGCAATCAAATGATTTAAATTTAATAATATCATTCAATTTAAATCTTATACTTAGTGTGTTATTTTCACTTTTTTCAGGAATATGTAGCTAGTGAAAAATTTCATTCGAAAGTAAAAAAATCTTCAAAAAGTTTCTGCAACGACGAAGTTTTGAATAATATTAACGGAACGTTGAACGCATATGCCAGAGCTTCAACTCCTGACAGTTCAATAGCCCATCCGTCTGCACAACCTTTCATCTCTTCAAGTTACAAGTGTAATGTTTCTCTACATAATCTCTATCCAGACATGCGCGAGAAAAACATAGAATTAACCAAGTTGGAGCTGCTACAATTGCGAGATGCTTTAGACAAAATGAATGGAGTGAAGTTCTTGAAATTACTAGAGAACTCTTCCAATGCTTTCACTATTGAAAATTTCGTTTTGAATTCTTTGATATTGATCAAATCTTCCACAAACACGAGTTATATATGTGAAAAATTTCTTTCGCTAGTAAATGTTCTAGGTAAGTTTCCTACTCATTCAAAAATCAATTCTCGTTATCATCAAAATTATGAACTTTTCAATGTTAATCTGAATTACAATTGATTTTTTAAGTTAGTAAAATTAATGAGATTGAAGTAATTATAATTGTCCTTAGAAAATTGGCTCGTTTTAAAACTTCTGCTGCTATATTGACAATTATACAATTACATTATAAATAGTACAATTATTTTTTAATTAATTGTGTATCCCCACCTAATTTCGAATAATAAATGTTTAACATTCGTTTTAAGCAAGTCTTGTTGAATTTGCTGTTGATATTTTCAAATATTTTATTAGATCACAAGTTATATGCAGTACATGAATAACAGCCTCAAATCGTTGATAGTTTATTTTATTCAATTGCGACATCTTCTTTTTCTCTTAATCTTCTCCTATGAAGAAGACTTCGGCTTCATATTGATGTACCCAGATGAATGAGTGTAATTCTTGGATACTTCTTTTCCATTATTTCACTATGGTTATTGATCTTTTCTTCATTCAATTATTGTAATATCTTAATATAAAGTGTATCTCAGTCATAATTGTGTGTTCGTATTTTTGTAGAAGATCTTGAAATCAATTCTTTGAAGATTTCGTATATTAAATTGACTGTTGAAGTTTTGGCTATGAATTTGGTATATTTTTTGGAAAGAAAGGGAGAATGGTCTCTTTGTAAAGATATTCTCCTGAGAATAAAAATGAAAAACTGGCATAGTCTAGTCACTTCCAAGGTAAACACTTACTAATGTCTATTGTTATAAATTAAAATTGAAAAATGATAACAAAATAGTAGATTAAATTAATACTTACTTAATTAATTAATACTTAATTAGTTAATACTTATGTAATTAATTGATACTTCTTTTGAATTAAAACTTATTTCAATTATAAAAATTTTGAATCGGTGGAAGTTTCACATAATATCATATTTTGAATTAGTCTCAAAGGTAGAGTTGACGATCAGTTTATTATCAAAATCATACCCCAAAATATATATAGAATTTCTAAATACTCGTAATTAATTATTTTTCCTTTTTCAGATTTTTTTTTGTAAAAATCATCTAATGTCCCATATGAGCCGTTATATATATATTTCAGAAATTCTGATTAGAGCTGGAGATTTTCATTGGGCAAATGAGATTTTTCAGTTGAACAGTGAGTATATTATGAAATATATTACTAGTTGGCCCGGCGAACTTCGTACCACCTAACAGTCAATGAATGTCGTGCAGATGCACGGAACTGAATTTATGATTTAATGAAATAAATATAATGAATACAAAATAAATATAAAGTCCTTCAGTTTATAAGATAATGGCACGTAAAAAAATTAAAAAAAGCAAAAAACTAAGTATACCTATCGGTCGCGCGTCAGCCAGACATGTACCAGCACTAAGCTAATTTAACACACGGTTTAATTATCTTCATTGAAGCATTTTATGATATACAACATTTTCAACATTGCAACAAATATTGCGGATGATTTTTCGACACGTGAACGTGCCACTTACAATAATGACCATGAGAAACAGATTGGTTTGCTAAGTTGAGAGCTCAGTCAAGGATTGGCCTTGTGATTTGTCACTCTTCCCTAGCACTAGTGAATGGCGTTATTTTCAGGAACTGTTCCACGGAACCGTTATTTACTGCGGAACGAACGAACGTTTTTTTGTGTTCGGCCGAAACAGTTATTTTAAGGAAGTAGTTACTTCGATCGCCCCTCGCCATATTAAAGAATAAAATATGACGACAGTGCAGTAAAATGCGCATGCACAATGAGTGTAACTGTGAAAGTGAATCTAGCATCGAAAGCTTTGACGCTGAAAGGAATCGTTCCTTCAAATACTTCAAATGTACCTTACGTATATGAATATAAGGTTTATATTCCAAAATTTGTAGAAAAAACCTTCCGTCGAAACGAAAAACATGGCGTTGCAAAGAATAAGTTCCATCTATTATGCTAAAATGTATTTTATGTATAAGGACAGAAGGTATATATTTCAAGTTTTGTAGAACGATACAGTTCCATCGGAACGAAAGACATAAGGTTGCAAGGTTATAATAAAATATATGTATATGGAAATATGGCTCATCTTTTATATTTTCTAAAATTAATCTCTTTTATAACTACAGATATTTTATAAAAATAAACATATATTTTTTATTATTTCACTTCAAATATGAACATTCATATTGAATCGCATTTGGTTTACATTTAATGGATGTTTCCATAAAATTTGCCTGTGAATATCAGCTCATTCAATAACATTGCAAATATCTTTTATTTTTTTACTTTTTGCTTCCATTCCATTCACTAATCCCTTTATTAAATTTCCCTCTTACAATATTGTCATTCAATAACACCGACATAGTAAATATCATTTATTTATATAATTTTCCTTTATAGGCAATATTTTGATTTATTTTATATATTTACAGCAGGAGTTTTATTTGAAATATTTCGATTAAGAGTCGGTATTGACTAATGATTTGGACCATTCTTACACATAACAGACAAAGTTCTGTTGTATTCGAATGAAATGTCTACAAAACCTCTTACTGATGTTGTCATCAGTATTAATCTAGAATGCTGGTGAGAGTGTATACGTCTCTTCTTCGATAGAAAAAGCTCATGTGAATAGTTCATGAACTAATGTTCTCCTCATCCGGATATAGGACCTGGCGGCCAGCGTTTTGAAAGTCAATGATTCTGGATTGATTGATTAAACAAGACTGATGATTCATAATAATGATGAAACAATTGTTTATAATCAATTCAACGAGTTCGATTTTTTTTTGAACTGCACTTAATACTTACTCTCGAAAGTGGTAGGTTCGTTCTCATTGACAACATTTGTGCGGACAGCTTCGTAACAGTTTTATTTGAAATATTTCGATCGATAGTATGTCAGATCACTGTATGTCACAAATCATTCACTAGTATGACTGATTTGTGAATCTTGAATATATATATATATATATATATATATATATATATATATATATATATATATATATATATATATATATATATATATATATATATATATATATTTAATATGATCTGGTATGACAAGCAATTAATTGGTTTTATTGCCTGTATGAGATAGTTAATATTTATATAAAATATTATAAATAATATTTTTAGCAATAAGAGGCTATTTTCAATTTAAAAAGCTTCATTTTTTGACATTTCGTTTTTTTGTTGTATATCACAGCTTTGTCAAAAATAATATGATATAAATAATTAGTTTTGGCAAATTTCTGAAATACAAAGAAATGTGAACCAAAATAAAGTTTTTTACATTGAAAATACCCTGTTAATGCTTAGTCTATTTTTAAATTCTTATTATATATTTTGTCTTATTTTAGCCCTGTCTTTACTTGGACCAATGGTAAAATGGCCTTATCAAAAAGTGCCTTCAGATTTAAAGCTGAGGAATGATGTATTAAAATTATTTTTTGAACAAGGATTTCTTGTGAATATTGTCGTAGTCAATGATCTATTAAATCATATCAATATCGTTAATAGCGGTAAAATTGAAGGTTTACAAATATGGAAATTATTTGATGAAAAACTTTGTATGATATTGGATTTCGAAGAAGAATACAAGTCAATTTTATTGTATCTCTCTACATATATTGCAAGTTATGGACAGTATATGGCTAAAAACGTATTATGGGGCTACATGCTTTTTATCAAAGATTTTCTGGATTACAAGCAGTCTTTCGAATTATTCAAACTATGCTGTGAGAAAGGAATTTATCATAAATATACTGTAGGTATTTTTATTTGACATGTAGTGCATTATTTGAAATTGTCTCTCTGTTATAGGGAAATGAACGAGTGATAATAATAACAACTAACATGTGTGATTTTGAAATAAATTCAATTCTGTGGTGTTTCTTCCAAAATATTTTAAAGCGACATATTAGTCCCCATGACTTTCACATAGATTTGAAACTTCCTGATTTCAATCAACCTAACAAACCTAATATTCTCAAAAATAGGTTAAACAGAAATATTTTTGCTGTACATGCAAGTATAATAAAAACTCTCAAATTGAAGTATAGCATCATTGTTCAGGATACAATAGAGTATACTATATTTGTGACAGAAAGTATGCAACAGTTTTTGCCATGGATTTAATTTTTATTATTCATTTGTTTTAGGATATTTTAATTGATTTTTTATATTGAAAATTGAATTTTATTTGTTGAATAGTTTTTATCTTATGTTTGTAAGTTAGATGTTCAGTGAAGAAACCTATATTTTCATGATGACTTTGATGAATACTGTTAAATGAAAGAAATACTTTTTCTTTTAATATTAATGATGTGAAATGAGATTTTCTGAGCGTTTGTTCAAATATTCGTTAGTTTTCAATTGGGAAATAATTTTCAACGCGAATTACCTTCTTAATTGCCTATTTAGTGTGCTTATTTTTCTCTTTGTTTAATGTGATCATTAAAAATGTTTACAAATCTTTGCTTCTAGAATGACATCTACTATTTTTTATACTAATTGAAAATACCCAATTTCCTGATGTCAACTAACGATGGTTAATTGTTTTTAATAATATTTTAACTAAAAGAGATAGTCTTATTTTATTTTATTTTTGTTACAATTTATTATTGAATATTAATGAATAATTTGTTATGAGCAACTATAGTAAGTTTTATATTATCTAAAACGAAATGAAGTTACATGTTTTTATAAAGAGGATTTTATTGAAAATTTTGCATGTTATATATATATATATATATATATATATATATATATATATATATATATATATATATATATATATATATATATATATACCGATATTTGGGCAGTAGCTCCGTTCACGGCTTAACCATTTTCCAAGTTTAAACGATATCCCATGCAGAAAAGAAGCGCTTATTTATGCATGGAGCTCTGTATTGGGAGATGTGATTTCTATTGTGCCACGGAGACGATAATCTTAAACTTAATACATGTTGATATGTCGGTATCAGAGTACAAGTTCTATGGTTATTTTTTATTTGTGTGCAATAATGTTAGTCGTATACTGAATGTCAAGTAGAACATTTCAGTCTACTCTATGAATTATTTTAATAAGGAGGGTTACCCTCCCGTGATAAATTGTTTAATCAAATTTAAAATTATTAGTATAATCCCCATTGTCGATTCTTCATTAGAATCACGTAGCCAAGTTTAATTTAACTGAAATACTACTCGAAACGACATGTTTCAGCTTAATGTGGATCCTAATTTCGAAGGTTTAAAAAATCGATTTTTTGGGGGATTTTTTAGGATAGGAAAAATGATGCAAGTCTAGCCAATTTTTCATATAATTTAATTGTATGTCTGAACTGTATATGGCCTATTTTTCTGTACATTCCTGCAACTGCTGTTTTCAATTGGCGGGGCAGAGATAGATGGAGCTCGTAATTTGCGTCTGAAACTAAAAACCAAATACTATTTTGATTTTTATTTATTTTTCCCCTATATAAACTAAAAATAACTAAAGAAATTATGAAATTCGAATGTTTTCTCAAGTTTGAAACAAAAAATGTGCTTCTGGTGAAAAAATAATTTCAACATACTAAAACAATTGTTTAGAATTTTTTTCGTGTATGTTTTCAGTTCAAATAGGAGAGAAAACAATACTGAAACTATCAAGCTTTGGTTTCTTTTGATTGGTCGTCTTCTGGTTTTTTGGGAGTCACTCCCTTTCAGAATATTTATAATTAGCCTATATAACTTTGTCTACACATTCTTATATACATTGAATATATTCGAACAATAAAAAGAAATTTTTTGTTTGAAAACGTTTATTCAATATTTTCGGCAATTACATCATTTTTACAATATAAAAATTGAGGGAGGTTATAAGGTTATTTAACCAGAGCTCCAGGCTGAACTTGAAAAAGAAATCGATTTTGTGAACCTTTTAAATCAGGATCCCCCCTTAACTTATAACTGTGCATCAGGATCATATAAACATCATATACAGGAAGGAGTTGTGGACTAGATTTTCTATGTCTTCTCATTCAGTAATTCTTAATTTTCATTTTGATCTCCCTAATACCTTTGATATAATTTTTGGGAAAACCCCGTCTCGGTGTCTGAAGAAACTGCATTTACTTTAATGATTTTGTAGATAAATTTGAAGACATATGACTTGATAATACAAGCTTTAAAGCTTACAACTAAATATGAAGCACAGAAAACAAGAAGTCTGAAACTGGTGGTCAGCGGAAGCCACACGCAGAGTGGAAAAGGAAGATGAATTAAACTAAAGGCAAGTTGAGTTTAATGGAACAAACGGACGAGCTAAATGAAATAAAATCCTCAGGAAAAAAAGCAATAGTAATTTCCAGGAACCAGATCTCAAAGAAAAAAAGGCTATATGGAAGGTAACACTCAAAAATTCAAACAACGACACACGGGCTAAAGGGTACGGACTGCTACACGCCATATCAAACTGGGCTGTGTCCCTAACTCATTATCCGTAAAAAGGAGAAAGGAAATCCTGCATGAACTATTCCCCATAGATGCGTTTCCCCTACAGCTCAAAATGTTAGCTGTCGATGACAATATCAGATGTTCAGCGAGGAGGAACATATATCTTCATTCCGCCGGAACGGTAGGACTTCAGTCCCCGATAATTGTACGCTGGAAGCTTTGAGACTCCCGATTGCAACGTTCCCAGAGGTAATACTCAAGGTGTTTAAATGCACACCTGAATAAAAGAATCTTTCACAAGAAAAAGGGAACGAAACAAAGGTTGTATTATATATAGTCTATCCGTTGAAAAAAAGTCAATGAATTATGTTGTGTTTATTTAAACGTATTGTGTTTTGCAATGTTCACATTCATTCTTAGTCCACATCAACAAATTGCTTGTATTCCATTTTATGCTTGACTGTTTTTCCATTTTTTCGTTACTTTAAGGAGCTCTAATAATAGGAACCGAATCATACAGTACGCCACTGTGCAGAGTTAAGAATTGTTTCGTAAGGAATATTAATTCTGGAAAAAACTCCCATTTGATAAATTATTCGACAAATCTTCTGGATATACCCTAAGGTATGTTCTGTGGCGTTGTGTCATAATTGATATACTATATTCATTGAAAAAGTTTCTGTCACAAGCTAATTTCACTTAGGTTAGTAAAGCTAGGTTGTGTTTTCTGCAATCAAAAATGAAATAACTTTATAGTTATTTCTATTTCAAAGAATTATAAAAACTATATTGAAATTGACTTTCTAGCCGAATTTTGTGAATTTGTTAATTTTTGCGTTAGATCTTTGGCTAATAAATGCTTTTATTTCTATTAATGATCTTTTGTTCAAATAATGGCAGTTCTAAGAAACTTTGAATATTCTTATCCATTTTGAGAACTCAAGCCAAACCAGTTCATCTGATCTCTGCTATCGCAAGATGTTATAATTAACGCAGTATCTCATTACAGAAAAAAAATGTCAGCACTGACAATGTGGACTAAAATTTTATTCTATGGTTATTAGAGAAATCCCCGATTTATATAAATTTAAGTGAACTTTGAGCTGCGTCTCAATATCGCCTATTGATTTGGGTGTTACATTTCATGTAATTAGAAATCTTATTTTTCAATTTCTGAAGGTATTTCGTCAAACTATTTTCGAGCTGTTCAATACAGTGCATGGATAATTTAATAATAATTTATATTTTTGTAGATTGACTACGATAAGCAGTAAACTTTCAAATGGGCTCTCACAAATATAATGATGAAGAATTTATTACAAATTTCGAATCTTTAAGGATATCTTATACGAAGAGAAAGCATAAGAGGGCAATTGTTCATTCCAAAAAGCAGTATGATGAAAATTATTTCCCAAAAGCTAAATCTGTTAAATTGTATTATGATAGAGGTGTAAATAGGCCATTTTGGGTTAATCATCCAAATGAGAAAGACAACAATGCATGGAAGATGATTCGCATTTACTCACGAAAAGGAAGAAATGCAGAATTTGATAAAGTTACATCGCCTATTAGAAATTCCTTCAGAACTTTAATTACTATAGACAGTGTTTACAAGGTATGTAATGAATTCCTGAAATGCCAGTACTTACTGAAAAAAATTCAAAAGCAAGAATCTATGGAGTGCAAGGAGATGATCATGTATCATGCAACACTTCCAGAGTATGTTGAAAGTATATGTACACACAATTTCAATTGGAGGTATAGTGGTAGTTCAAAAGGGTCTAAATATGGATGTGGTGTAAACTTTTCACCTGATCCGAAATTTGCACATCAATTTTGTAAAAACAAAAAACTCAAAGTTGTGATAGTGTCAAAAGTGTTAATTTCTTGGACTCACATAGGATCTCCAAATCTTGATCTACCAAAAACTGGTTTTGATACAACTTGTTCACCAAAGAAAACAGTATATACAAAGTTTGAAGATTGTGAATTTTATCCAGAATATGTTGTTTATTATACTAAGGCTAACTGACCTTTATTTATCGCGAAATTCCTTTAATAAGTTACATTTTTATTTTTGTTGGTGTCTTTAGTATTTCATGAAATGCAAGTTTATATTTCAGTATTTTTTTTTACTAGAAGCGCAATATTTTTTTTAGAATGTAACTATTTTCTTTGTAATTTTTTTTTCATTGTAAAGAAAATGGAAACTTAAGTATTTGTTCCATTTTCATTAGGTTAATGATGAGGAAATAAAAACAAAATTTTTCACTTTATTCACAAAATCACCTTATTCACAAAATCAATTTTGTGTTCTCCTCTTCATTTGAATATATTTCACAGTTAAGTAGGTAGTCTTTTTTTGCCTCATATAATTTTAAAGTTTTCACACTTTAGTAAAACATCCTTATACTCTAGTATGGAACTTTTTAGTGTTTTTATTATTCGAATTTTTTAATTGGCACTTTTCTGGTATACTTTCAAAAATTTTAGTTGAGGAGAATCGTTGATTTTATTTGAGACTTGAAGGATTTAATTTTACTGAATTCAACATTAACTGCAAACAAGAATACTTGAATGTTAATTCAGTCTTTAAAAACGTATATTACTACCTCAAAGAGCTAGTCTCGGGAAAACTATAGTCCGCAATGTCCGACTTATTAAATAATTGGAAGTATCAAATTGAACGTTTATATACGTTCAGAGTCAATACTCTGACTTTCATTATCATTATATCTTCAATTTCGAGTGTGTGGTTATACCACAGAACATTTACGTGGTATATTGTTTATAGTAGTGATGGGCGTTATTTTCAGGAACTGCTCCACGAACCGTTATTCACGGCGGAACGAACGTTTTTTTGTAGTTGGCCGAAACAGTACTAATTTTAAGGAACTAGTTACTTCGATCGCTCGTCGCTATATTAAAAAATGAGATATGACAACAGAGAATAAAGTGCGCATGGGAATGAGAGTAAATAGGAAAGTGAATCGAAATGTGGATTTACCAACGAACGCTTTGATGCTAAGAGGAACCGTTCCTCCACATATGTTAAAATGTACCTTTCGTAAAACAATTGTTAAACTGATTTACACATATATATGTGTAAATCAGTTTAACAATTGTTTTATTATGTTTATCGATTTACATTAAGTATCGGCCTTATCAATTATTAGTACCTTTCGTATATGGACATAAAGTTTATATTCGAATTTTTTAAAGGGGACTACTTTCCGTCGGAACGAAAGGCGTAACGTTGCAAGGAAGAAGTTCCTTGAATGATGCAAAAATGTTCTTATGTGTATGGACATAAGGTTTATATTCCAAATTTTGTAGAAAAAACTTTCCGTCGAGTCGAAAGACATAACGTTGCAAGGAATAAGTTCCTTCGCTAAAATGTTTCTTATGTAAATGGACATAAGATTCATATTCCAAATTTTCTGGAAAAAACGCTTCTGTCGGAAAGAAAGAGGAAACGTTGCAAGGAACTGATTTGAAAATTAATGTTGAATCTCTTCATTAATTATGAATATTAATATTCTCACCTTGATAAATAAGTGAATGACTTCAAAATATTTTGCTGTTGATTATCTAGAATTTTTTTCAATATTTTTTTACCAATAATCTGCTTTATTACATGAAAACAATTGATTTTAGTTGTGGATTACAACTTTGTCAAAAGTGTAATTGTTAAAAATTATTGAAAAAAACTGTAAATTATACAACTTTCTTTCGATAGTTTTTTCACGAATTATTCAAAAGAATATTATAGCAGAGCTGATTATGTGAATGTGTACAACGTGATATCTTTCTTTTATTCATATAGTCTCTAATCTTTCTTTATATATGCATAAAAGCAATAAAAAATTTTAATCAACTGCCAAATAATTTAAAAGATTTAGATATTTAAAGAGTGGTATACGATAACATACTGTTATGAATTATACTAAATGTTAAATATTATGTATAGGGAATAAAAAAGAATATTTTATTTAATGCTATTGATGACAGTTTCACTAACGTCAACTATTAAATATGTTTATTACCAAGGTATAGAAAGCCAAATGGAATGAGAATGAAAAAAAAAATTAGAATATGGAGTTATTGTATGAATGAGTGATGTATGGCTGGAAGATTTTTTGTGTGCTGGTACACACGATCTAACCCGCATTATTATTCTATTATTATTATTCTATTATTATTATTCTATTACTCTTTTTCAATTTTTTTGTAAACCAGACTTGCGAACAGAAAAAATTATTTTCCTCTGCAGGATTTGCGGCGCTGTTTCTTTTCTTTTATCTTGTTTAATAATTGTTCTTGAGATAGCTTGTAAATGTTCCTATGTAACTCTGGATTAACTCTGGATATAAAAATGAATCGCAAAATGTGTTGGTAAGCGCATAACTCAACAACGCCTGGATCAATTTTGCCAATTCTCTTTTTTAAATGTTCTTTAAAGTCCAAGGATGGTTTTTACGGCGAGAAAAATTCGAATAATTGCCGGGAAGACCCTATGATCAGCCCTTTTCTTTTTCCCATACAAACAATTTCTAACTAAAATGTAGAGTGAATTTGAACTTTATTGCTATTCCATAAACTTCATATTAAATTACAAGCACTCACTGTTCAAATTCACTGTTCAAAAAGTTCAAATTCAATATGATTGAATTTTAACAACATTGTTACGAAAATACCTGAAGCCATCTCTGTGTTATCTAGAACATTCCGGCAAATGTGATATAACAACGACTTCTACGTTCTGGCAATCGATCTTCTTGAAATGGAATCTTCTAGAAAAACTCTAGGGTAAATAATGAACCAGGACGGAAGATGGCAGGTCAGAGAGAGTTAGATTACAGTTATCTAGAGTACAGTGAAATAGAAGTGTGACATAAGCGATATTGACTTTTGTTGTGTTTACTTTCAGTTTGTAAATAATGGATTATTTACTGATTGTTAAAAGTTAGTTATTGGAATTCATCCGTCGAAACCCATAATCGTAACAATATCTATCAAAACAGTGTGCGTGTGCGCGTTGGAAGATCTAATGTAGCGTTCCGAAACTCAACAAAAGTGATAATATCGCGAACCCAACCAAAAACTTTTTTTAAATGTTCATAGATGTCCAAGGATGGTTTTCAAGGATGGAGTGAAAAAATTCGAATAATTGCCGGGAAAACCCTAAAAACAACATATTTATTTTTCCCATCCAAAAATTTTTCTAACTGAAATGTAGAGTCATCGACTGGATCGATATCATTATTTCTTTTTTTTTTCACGGAAAAAATTTGAAAAATTGCTTGTACAAATAGAAAATTCAAAAAAATTAATAATATAAGTGAGAAATAATTAATAATTCTCAAAAAGAGGATGTAAAAATATAAAATATCTTATCACACATTTCGGTTAGTTCAGAGCTATTACGAATAATATTAAAACTTCATTTCAATATAAAATTTTGGTAAGTGTAAATAGACTATTATACATGTTACTAACACGGCACCTGGTATATTCGATTATGAAGAGGAATAAATACATATTTTTCTTTAATTTACAGTTGAAATATCTTTTTCAAAAAATATAGCTATTATGATAGTAACTGGCGAGGATTAACTTGCGGTTGACCATATTTCCACTTCAACAACTCGAAACAGACTGAGCTCCTTGTTCGGGATCGGGATGCACGGGGTCGAGCACAGTGGCTCAGGGCTCGTGCGGTGCTCACCGTGTGGCCCTTTCTGTTCGGGCCGCATGCTCATGCGGGGGCCCGAACATAGAGCATATACAACTTGCTCAAGTGTATACGCGGTTTTATATACAGCGTGATGAGGTATAAAATATGAAATATCATGTTCACGATAACATTTATATATAGATTAAACTTTACGCATATGATTTTGATGTAAATAATCTCTAATAACATCACAATATTGTTGTTTGAAATGAACATTTGAGTTGAGCCTTTTAAATTCAAAACGTTTCAAAGCAGATGTGAAGAAGTCCCTAAATTTGAAGAATCTATTTTAAAAGGCAAGGATACTGTATATTTACCTGAAGTAACTCTGAACTTGCTTTTCCAAACGTGGTTCATTTACGACAGAACAATACGAGGGAGATTTACGTATGCTACATTTTTCAGCTTTACCAATTATGAGATACCCAAAATAAGAGTTTAAAGCTCTAATAAGATTAGATTTATTTTCAATTTGATTTCCAATCAAAATTGAAGAGGATACATTTGCTCCTAAAATTCCATCTATTTCCTGACATTCATGAAATTTTGGGTTAGCTAAATTGATATTCCCTGTAAATCCTAAATCATGTATAGAAACTTCGCATGTTGGAAATTCCGAAGTTAATTTTTTCAGAACAAAAAAATCAACATTAAATTTGATGTCGCAGTCTAATCGGGAATATATTTCTAAATTTCTAACTATGCCTTTAATAGCTTTACTACTAACACCTATGACTTTAACAACAAGATCAACCTTTTCCATGACCAAACTCATTTTTCTACACTTTTAAGATATAAAATTATCTTCACTACCACTATCTAACTATTTGCGTAAGTTCGAGGTGTTTCCATTGAAAACAGTAACTTTTATCTGTTAACAGTAGCCGTCGGTAATAGGGTAGTAAACTTGTTTGCTTGACTACCAATAAAACCAACATGATTTAAAGTCTAGGTAGAACTACTTTCGCCCTCCGTTTCAGGACTACATTCTGCCTTAGAACCTGAGCTAATTGGTTGATTAAAATGTAATAATGAATGATGGTGTACACTACATATATCACAAGCTTTGCTAGATTCGCAAGCTAATACTTTATGTTTAAAGCTCAAACAATTCAAACACAAAGATTTTTCCTTTACTAAGTTATATCTACTATTTGGGGATATTTTCAAAAACTTTGTAAATTTGGAAATCACGAAAACTTTGTGGACACATAGGACAAGGAAAACTTACTCTGTTCAATTCAGTGAAGTGAGTACGAAACCCTTGATTTCGACCTGATAGACGAATTATTAGAATTTGAAACACTTAATAGGGTACTAGTATTATTGAAAGTTCTACTCATAACAATCTGTTTTCTTGACTCTAATAACTTCAATTTTTTTACGAATTTCCTCTCTTCCCCTGACGACTTCCACATTGTCAAATCAATAATATATAGTGAACATATTTATAAGGTCAATAACACCTACAAAATATCTCAATATGTGAATGAAAAAGGAATATGTGTTATCTGATCTAATGCCTATGCAGAATTTCCAAGTTATATGCAAAATAAAAAGGAAAAAAAAAAAATAGAAGGAAATTAATGTATGTTACTAAAAACTCAAGAGTACGGATTACTTGAAAATAGAAAAAAAAACTAAAAAATGATTCAAATTCGATTTGATTGGGCCAAATATTTCGGTAAAATGAACAATTCATTTATTCTCACAATAGTGGACAGTAATTATATGAGTACAATAACTCACCTTAAAAAATGTAGATTTTCTGCTACCGTTGCTAATGTGATTATCTTCCTTCAATACAAGGGGAATATAGGAGAGGAGAATATACTACGCGGCCACTAACGCGGTATAAACTAATCTCTATGAAAAATTTCTAAAGTAACAAAGTCTGAAATGCAGCTATCTACCAAAAACTGACTGAAGCAATGAATGCAATCCTTATCATTCAATCGCTGTCCGAAAACTGTCCTGTCTGTCACATGTAGCTACTCGAATCACCATCTGTGCAACATAACTTGGAAAAAATGCAAAGGAAATATGAAAGTAACAAAGTCTGAAATGCAGCTATCCACCAAAAACTGACTGAAGCAATAAATGCAATCCTTATCATTCAATCGTTCGAAAACTGTCCTGTCTGTCACATGTAGCTACTTGAATCTCCATCTGTGCAACATAACTTGGAAAAAATGCAAAAGAAAGATGAAAGGGTAAACATACTTAACTTGAAAAACAAAATTGAGGAATTTTCTCCTAACATACTTTTGCTTACAGAAACATGGTCACATCAAAACTACAATCTTCACATTCCTTGTTACCGTGTATTAAGACAGGTGTCCATTACAGGATGTAATGGTGCGATGTAGATGTGGATGTAATTCAATGCTCAGAGTCACAACACCATGAATTTCAGTGAGTTGTCCCGATATATCCCTTTTGCCATCCATACATAAGGTTATCAACAGAAATCGTCCGTTATTCCGGATACAGGAGATAGCGACCACTTTCCAATCCATATCGTTCTCGATTCTCTTTAAAGCTCTCCTATCCTACTGCATCTTTCTCTACTGGAAAGCTAACATCTCAACATACTTCAAGCTAACTGGGCCAAATATCAAACCTTTATTCATGACTTTCTCTCATTTAATAATATTTGTAATCTTAAATCCTTTCTAGATATGGTTATTTTGACTGGTTCCTAATCTATACCAAAAAAAATAAGTCAGAACCCTCCAAGTACAGAGTGCGATGGTGAATTTCCTAGCTGACCTCTTCAGTTCAAATTAGGAAGAAAGCTTTTAACCTTCAGAATCCAAACATGAAAAACGTTATCGAGGTCAATATAATTCATGCCTTATTCAAAGCGTAAATCGAGCAAGAAAAGAAAGAAGTATTTCCTTCACCACTTTTTGTGAAAATCTATCCTTTATGGGAAGATGTTAAAAAGTGAATTCACACAATATGAAATTTAATGCATTGATTTTTTTGCGAGTAGTTGAGATTTTCAGTTTCCTTGACTGCATAAAATATATTTCAATGATTTCTCTGAATCACTTGAAAAATAAATATAACAAATGAAATACTTACTACTGAAAAGAGTAATGCTTGAAAAATGAAATGATTGATATTTATTAATGGCAACAAATATAGAATTTTTGAAACATTGAAGGAATAGTTTGGAGGAAGGAAAGTATTAGAAGGAAACAAGTTTGATTAGTTTTAAAAGAGAATAAAGAACATTACGGAAAACCTGCAACAAATAATGATGAGATATTCAATTGATACAATGACACAGCTCAAAAGTTAAAACAAGATAACAATATAAACATTCGAAAATAATTTTTACATACTAACATTATTTTTTTGTTCAAAGTGAAACCCTTTTTAGGGGGACAACTTTTCTTCAAAATTGTCCCCCTAAATTTAGGGGGACAAAATGTTTGGTGGGGTTTTTTTTGGGGTTTAAAATTTTTAGGGGTAATCTTAGGGGTATTTTTAAAGTAATCCAAAATATTTCATATCATTATGAAAGGTAATAATAAATAATTTTCTAAAAATCACTGACTGATCAATTCTTTATTCGACTAGTTTCGCCTTTTACGGCATTATCAAGAATGAAGATATTCTTGATAAAATGATGAAATCATTCTTGATATGTCGTAAAAGGCGAAACTAATCGAATAAAGAATTGTTCAGTCAGTGATTTTCTGACAAGTATTTCTTATTATCTTTCATTTGAATATGAACAATCACACAGTTGATTCATCGCGTCCATTGAATTTTTTTATATCATAATTGAAATAACTAAAATTAATTTTGATTTTCATCTTGAATGAAAAAATCCATTTCATGATGACAATATTCAATACTATTTCTTAATGTAGGTTGGTCAATGAAAAATTTTATAATTAGTATAAAAATAATTTAATTTTTGTATATAATAATACCCTATAAACTATTCCTAATATTCTCATTTCCAAAAATGAAACGAAAAATTAAATAATAATAAAATAATATTTTAATAATATTAATAATAAATATTCAATAATATTTTAATTTCAATAATAGAAAACACT
This sequence comes from Henosepilachna vigintioctopunctata, assembly GCA_030704895.1. Classification (NCBI taxonomy): domain Eukaryota; kingdom Metazoa; phylum Arthropoda; class Insecta; order Coleoptera; family Coccinellidae; genus Henosepilachna; species Henosepilachna vigintioctopunctata. The sequence goes on from JARQZJ010000012.1 coordinate 1,422,706, forward strand.
TAAGTACCTTATAATTGCAAAATAAAACCTTAATATATATTTTTCCTTTGAATTTTGATTTTAAAAACAATTCTAGGGGATTTCAGGGGTTTTGACTACGGGGGAAAAGATTCCACGAGTTGGTGACCCTGCAGCTGCAGTGTTTTGATTTGAAATACATATATAGTCACAGAAGTGATTCGTGATTTCCCAAACACAGTGACTGAATCACTGTGGTGAAGTGAAATATCGCTCATCCCTGTGCTCCTGAATCAACCTCAATTTTTCTTGTTCTAGAATAATTGTATAAAGTAGGCAATGCAACAAACTAGCTGATCGCATGAACAGTAGACACAACCGTGTTAAGTTTGGAAGTAAGGTTTTATTAGAAAAATGAGTTTGCAATCTATTACAGGTAAATTTAAAGATGAAAAAATATGGGTATTACATATATTCTCATTTAATATTCCTCAAAATAATACCTGTGTTGAGTATAACTTTCAAGTTACTACAATATTATGTTTTATGCTAATTTTTCCATAAAGAAACCTTTCCTTCAGAATATTTGGACGATATGAAAGTGGCACGTAGAAGAGCAAAAGACTATGAGAGTGTTGATTATACAAAACTTCAACACGTTGATAATGGAAGTTTTGTTGATGAACAGTTTGTGCTACCAGCCCAAAATATTCCATGGAAAGCAATAATATTAGCATCATTGCTACTGGTAGTAGGGTCACTTCTTTTAATTTTTGGTATTTTAGGGGTAAGTGGTCATATTTCATTGCAATATTCTAACAGAATGTGGCCAATGATCATACTTGGAATACTAATGTTTTTACCTGGTGCATATCATGTAAGAATAGCATATTATGCGTATAAAGAAGTTCCAGGTTATTCATTTGATGACATACCCGAGTTTGAGTAGACTCAGAAGTTTGATTGTTGAGAATATTGAACAAGATTATATCAGTATTTTGAATATCAAGTTGAAATAGTAGAGACAGTGTAAACTCAGTGGATTACACAATTCATCTTGAATAGATTCAAGTCTATAAACCACTAAAATTATATGCTTACAAACTAGTTGAATCTATAAAGACACTATAAATGCCCTTATAATCAAAACTAGTTAATATTATTAGACATAACTAAATATTATTACTAATCAATTTTAGTGGTTTTAATTCGAGTAGTTTTAGACTTGTGTTTTAATGGCTCCTCTATACTTATAATATCTTCAAAGATGATAAGGAGAAGGAGCGATTACATATGAATTATCAGAATCAACTTTTATAAATATGTATTGATTTTATGAATACTTAAAATGCCTTCACTAGATGGCCAGTGTAATATGAAGGTGTGAATAAAAACGATATAATTAGAAGAAAATTGTTTTTTTATTTTTGTTATAAAACGAAATTAATGAATGAATAAAATAAAATATTGTTTATAAATTATTTATAAAAAATTGTTGAAATAAATTTGTTATACAATAAAATCAATAAATGGATATTCAATTTTTAGCTCAGGTGAATGTATGCCTTATAATTTTCAGTTATAAATTACTTTACAGTATTACTTTTACAATAACGTCTTAGTTATAGCCTAAAATTAAGTAGATATAATATCATTAATTTGATCATAAAGTATCTGTTAGAGAAACTATACTATTGAAAGTAGATTTTCAGTGCTTTCCTGTTTTTGATGTAAGAGTCATTTTGTAATTAATTATGTGCAATTATTTATTTATTGATATGCAAAAAATATACTTGTAATTATGTATCTATATAATTATAACAGTGGTCATGCTTACGTTGTGTATATTATCTTCTATAGTTTATAGTTCAATGTGTTGGCTTGCTGCGACAACATTATATTGAGTCTTATAGATGTGTGTGACATTTGCATCACCTGATAATTTCATAATTGTCATGAGAACATTATTGAAGAATATCTAGCAAGTTATTAGGCCATAATATACAACGTAACGTACCTACCTGTATGATATACAATACATCTTTTATATTGAATGAAATTATTAAGAATCATTCTCGATGATTCATTCTTACCTCAATACGAACATTCACAAATATAAAATTCAACTCAGGGTGGTTTATTTTTTAATTTAGTTTAGTGGACCTACAGTTTAACGCTGGTCCTAACGGCCATTGGGCTTGTAATCGATGTACATTACCCAGCATCTATCATTCATTAAACTACTTAAATCATAGGCAACCAGAAACACCCATGTCTTCAGCGGGGCTCGAACCCTTCTAGTTCTAGCGCACCATAGTTGGGTGTTCTACCGACTAAGCTATGGAGACCGAAGTGGCTTATTTTAGGGGTGTCCAGTGAAAAAATATATCGATATTTATATTCGATGTAAAACGTAGGATTCCATTGTTTATCGATATATCTAAAAAAAAAATTTGGATATTTTGTAATATCTAATACTTTTCACAAAAGTTTCATATGAGCTTGTTCCATTGAAACGCGCAAAGTTTTGTGGAACTTGATTTTGTAAGTGTGAATGTAGAATCAGAAATACGAGTAACATAGCTAAACTAGTCGAGTAATAATAGTGATTTTCTAGGAGTGTTATTTAAACTTGAAGGTGAATCACCTTTATTAATTTTCCTTCTAGGAGATCAAGTCTGTCAAATACTGTGTCAGTCCTTGGTTATTGAATTTGATAGTAAGTGGAATATTGGTGAGATAACTGAGATGAATAATAACTACATTTGAAAGTGAAATAAAAACGATAATTTATTAGAAAATTTCATTATATACCACAAAACAATAAAAAAATCACATATTTAGTACTAGCCTTAAACTAGGTACCTGCCAAAACTTAATTTCACTTTAACTATTTAATTAAGACCAATGCTCTTTAGACAAACTTTGCAAAAATAAAAGTTTACTCAATCTTTTACCTTTCATTCTATTTCTTTGTTGATTAGTTATTTGAACATTCTTTGAAAATAATCGTTCAGATGGATCAGAAGTTCCGACAATAGTTAAATATTTGAAGGCATTCTTATAGCGCTTAGGAAATTGAATTTTTAGATATTGCCAAATATCTAAAGGGTTTTCATTGAACCTTCCTACTATTGGACTACTCAAGTATATTGATAATTCATCAGTAATAGCATCATCTGATAGCGATGATTGCCAACTCTTACTAACTAGTTTGTGATGATTATCCCATAAGGTAAAGATCTCTTCTTGTTTTTCAGATTGATCAGAATCTGATTCGAACATTTCGATATTTTGTGTAGTAATCTTCACGAGGTCTTTCATTTTTGCGACTGCTGTGTAGCAAGCAAATACGTCTCAAAGTGAATTTTTTATATCTGGGATCCATTACAGTTGCTATGGCGAGTGGAGTTACCCTCTCAATAGCGCCCATTCATATAAACTTTATATTAACCCATTAAGACAATTATTCACAAAGTAAACCTCACTTATGCGTGTTTGAAAAAACTATTAGACGAAAACGTGGAAAATTTTCTTGTAACCCCTGATAATGAATAAATAGTTTGTTTGCCAATAAGCAGATAAAACTCTACGAAATATAATGTTTCATGACATTCATTTCAAACTCATTTCTAAAAAAAAATAATGAAGCTGCAGAAAATTGTAAACACTAACCAATCAATAGAATATACATATAGTATGAAAGTATTGTGCAAACATGTTGAAGATATGTGTAAAGTAGGTTTTACTTGTTTCTAATAAAAAAATCGAATGGGATGCGCTTAAGGGCCCAGTTCACGTACAGTAATTCCCTTCAAACAGGATGGCCTTAGGTATCTGAATAAGTATCGCTTTTATATATTTTAATTTCATATATTTACGTTCAAACATGAGTGAAAGCACCGCGCGGAACTACTATCGGCCTACTAAGGGTCTGACTCGAGCGCTCCTCCAGGTAGCAAACTGACGGTGATATGACGTTATATATTGGTTTCAATATGTCGGAAGAGACGTCGACCGAGACGTCTCACTGGGCATGCAGTGACGTCGAAATATCACAGTCTTAAGACGGCATTTTGAGCTGTTCAAAAGACGTCATTTAAATACGTTAAAGAGACGTCATTTAACTACTTTAAAAAGACGTCAATAAGTAGAGAAAAATAGACGTAAAGACGTTCTTCAGAGCCTATGTTGTAGGGGTTCCATAATTTAAATATAACAATTTTTATCATTAAACATGTTTTGAAAAATAATATTTCAATATTAGTTTCAATCAACTTGCTAAATTCCTTTTTTCTCAATCGTTCTGGGACGTGATTGCGGCAAATCTTGATGGCATTTTTATATTATTCGCGTATTCGTTGTTGGTGAAGTCAGATATAATCTGAAATATAATATAATTGTAATAGTTTACTCAAAAATCTTTTTGAGTAAACATCGTTAAAAATATTGTTAATAATTTGAATTGAAAAAAAAACTTAAGGCAACATATATCTATTTTTGCATTTAAAATGTAGAATGAGCTACAAGGTGTGTTTTTATTTCGACAGGGGATAATAATCTTGAACTTTCATCTGAAAATGAACTTGTGCAATGTAGCAAATTTTGGTATACAATAATATCTATTTTGATTAATAAATATGTTAGTAGATACCAGATAATTAACTTACCTTTTTTCGTTTAGAGGAGAAGTTATCGTCAATTCGTCTACAAGGTTTGACTCTTTTGCAAAAGATTTGCCAGTATTCGAAGTGGCGTTTCGTTGACATCTGGTTTCTAGTACTATGCACATATATCTGCTTTTTCCGCAGAGGTTGTATATACTTCGTCAATTTATTGGGAGTTCAATGCTACATTTCGAGCCAATGACCATTTCGATGTACACCCAAACACAACTCGTCCATCTTAATACGTTAAATGCAAAACAACGCTTACACAGAACTTGAAAGTTGTGTAAACAGATCAATTGACAACTTATAACCTTGACCATACTACAATTTTCGTGTTAATAACTGACACATGCTTGAGGCCATAGCCAGACATCTGAAGAGTAAAATGACGTTTGGTTCATATCGATAAGTGCAATCGTTTTGAAATGAGACTGCAGTTCATGCGAAAAACGTAGTTCGGAGAAAAATCAGTTCAAAGTTTTTGTTCGTGAAAAATCTAAAAAAAAGGGAATTTTACTCACATATCCATTCCAGCTTCCATTCTACAACTCCTTTCTGGTCTGCGTAAGTATCATTCTGAAGAATTCTTGCATTTCTCATAGCAGTTCAACAAAATAACAAGACAATAACAATAAAACAAAGAACAAAACAATAAGACAACCCGAAGGCATGAAGCAGCTGCCGCCACCGAAGGCGTTCGAGCGGCCGGATTTACTGCAGCGCTCCCTAATCTTTTATACCTGCTTCTCGGTCTTCTGACCTTCGGTACTAATTATATACTATTTCTACGAGTATATAGTAGCAATTCATGAAAAAAAATTTTCGATTTTTTTCTAAATTGGAGTAAGCTGGCCTTAACGATAAAAAAAATTTTTCTAACAAAGACCATAACCTCTGGTAAGTATGAAAAATATCTAAACTGACGATTTGAATTATTTGAATTTACATAGATAAACAGATCTGCATATATCTTTTGAATACAATTAGGGATAGAAAGAAAAAAAAAGTTGATCAATATGGAAAGTTGAATATAAGAATTTTGAAAAAAATGTACCAATGTTCAAATAGGTTAAGCTAGTTTTTTTTCACCGTTTAGTTAGTGAACTTCTTTATGTCAACCAAAGTTCCTAACTCAAATGGCAATTCAATTTAAATTCTAGTTACATAGAAGTGAATATGGAGGCATATAGACTTAGTATATTTCGGAATTAGATAAAGAGTTCTTGCTATATATATATATATATATATATATATATATATATATATATATATATATATATATATATATATATATATATATATATATATATATATATATATATATATATATATATATATATATATATATTGTAAGGTTCCTTCTTCCCCGACCCTAAGATTCAATCTTAAGAAAAAAAGTGGAACTTACTAGCTCTAAATTTAGGTTCTTAATTTCTCAAAATATTCTATTTGACATTTATAATGTAATATAAAGTTGTAAGGAGGGCGCCATGATACTCCCCAAGCGCATTTCCAACTCTCAATGAAACGACAATTGATTTTACTATGCTATAATAATCTATCCTTTTATGACACTTATCTTTAACAATTAGGATCTGACTGAAAGTTTTCTGTCGGTACAATCGATACTGGCTTCACCCCTGGTCGATATTTGTTCCTGCTATTCTCGGGGTTCAACCCCTGGACAAAACTTCTACAGCCTCTGGATCACCACTGGTACAGGCGATACTCTTCAATAACCAAATTGATCTGGCGACCCAACTGCACAGCGTAATCGGGAACGAAAGGTGGCAACGTAAAGGGGTTCCTGAAGGATGTTCAAAGGTATTAGGAGTGGATTTTCGATAATGTCCTTTGCCAGATCCGTTTTCTAATTTAACAACATTTCTACTACATAATACAATACGTGTGTGATTCAAAGCACATTTATCTTCCTAATTCTACATAGTTCAATATTACAAAAATGGTGTCTCAAACCCACGATGTGTGAAGATGAATTGCTGAAATTAGTAATTTAAAATGGCGGAAGCTCGATGAAAAATGTGCTACAAAGTTAGAATTTGAATAAACCGAAAATTAATACATAAATGATAGAAATAGCATGCATTAAGGAATTTACTGAATTGAAATTATATAAAATAAATGTAAGATATACGGATCGGATGAAAGCATGGCAAAGGCGTGAAACATTTAGAGTGGAAATTACAAACCACAGCATAAAATGAGTTTTGCGTTATTTCAAAAGCATAAATATATTCATTCAATAAAGCATCAGCAAGCAGTTAAAAAGGAAACAGTCAAAAGCAATTTCTACAGCGTAATAATTACAGACTTACCACAACCCAAATTTCACTTATCGAATGTTAGATGTAAATGAACGATAAAATTGAAGCGATGGTCGAACTTCAGCTGAGATTACAACATCTTGCGCCTCACCGACAAAACAATGGAGGGGAGCCCAGATCCGTTGACTATGAATCCGAGTTTCGGAATTATAAAATACGACGAAGAATTAATGAACCGGCTTTCCCTATGTACTGTTTTAAGGAAGAAACTAAAAGGTTCAAGAAATTGCTACACCCCCTGTCCGAGAAGTGCGAAACGTAGAGAAGCTGAAAAAACTTGCCATTGGCTGCGAAAACTAAATCTGAGCACTACCTCAAACCATACTTTCATTCACTTATACATCGCTAAAGCTAAAATAAAACCAAACTAACTAACCTAATCTAAGCTACAAACTACATCAAAAGGGTGCGTTATGGAAAGGCTCTTTCCATAACGTCCCAAGGCATACCCCAACCGTAGAATTTCCACACGTGAAAAATTCCACTAAACCAAAAAAAAACGTTCCTTTCCCAATTTACACGGTAAACTGAAGCAATATCAGGGGAAAAAAGAAAAAGGTGTACCACAACTAAAAATATAAGCAAAAATTGAAATAGGGACGTCTGAAGGACTAACTAAACAAATGGTAGGCCACTCTTGTGGTACAAAAGGCAACCTGAGAAGTACGACTTAATTCAGTGTTGAAATTAATTTCCGATAAATTATAAATTGAGACTGAAAATAGGGCACCGATATCGACGAAATATTCACAACGGTAACAAATATCGGTAAGGCCACTCTCAGTACTCCCAATAAATTCTCAACAGAAAACTGATCTTAACAATCATACAAATTCACGACAACAATTAACTGTGAACTACGTTAGAAATTTTTGCAATTTGCGGGATAGTGAATCTACCAAGGATTCACCCGATATTATCTTCATGCCCAATATCTGAATCCGAATCACTATAATTAGCAAGGTCTGCTTTAAGATGTCGTACATGCCAATTTCCCAAATCCCTATTATCCAGGTCAACTAAATTGTAAACTAAATCTGACATCACTTTATGCACCCGACATGGAACATAGGTATTACATAATTTAGCTGAGAACTTATTAGCAGCATTAGAGAGCGGGAAATTTCGTTTCCAGACCTTATCTCCTACAGAAAATATTACCTTTCGCTTACCCATATCATAGTAACGTTTGTTCCGCAAATAAGCTTCATACAATCTTTGTCGTGTACGACTATATAAAGACGGCAAATTATCAAGATCATCCCTCCATTTCAACCGATCAGTAACCTCTTCGAGGTTCTGGTCATTGCCACTGACAGGTCCGTAAAAATCCCCAGTCGTGGGAAGTAAACGCCCGAACAATAAAAATGCCGGAGACACCCCAGTAACCTCATGCTTTGCGGTATTAATAGCGTGGGCTATCTTATAGATATTTTCGTTCCAACAGACGTGAGTGTCGTGTATATAACTGCAAATAGCTGTTAAAACAGTACGGTTTGATCTTTCCGTAGGATTAGCCTGCGGGTGACGTTTTGCATTAAACCAAGGAGTTATCTTATATGATTTTAAAAAGTTAGTATAATGACTGGAAACAAACATGGTAGCATTATCCTGTACTACTATTTGCGGTGTACCAAAAATTAAAAAAATATTATTTTCCATAAAATTCATGACTCCTTTTGCATTAGCTTCTCTAAGTGGGTGTACGAAAATGAACTTAGTGAACCAATCACTCACCACCAACAAATATTTATACCCTTGTTTAGACTTCGGAAACGGACCCATTAAATCTAGAGAGATTAACTGAAAGGGAAAGTTGATCATTTTATAACTGCCCATTAGACCCATTCGAGCCTGATTAGAACTTTTATTGGCTTTACAAACGTTACAGTTCAGACAATATTTTCGCACCGACTGTTTTATTTTTGGCCAATAATAATGTTCCGTAATCCTAGCCAAAGTTTTTGATATTCCGAAATGGGCAGAAGTAGGCAAGTCATGATTTTCCTTCAAGATTTTGAGGCGATTCGCAGTGGGAATAACCAATTTCCACTCAGATAAGTTAGAGTCAATTTTAAAACCGTGGCGGACATGTTTATACAAACAGTCATTTTGAACTTGAAAATCAGGATATTTAGACGGAAATTTCCGAACATTCTTTACCATTTCGGAGTACCACGTATCGGGTGTCAACTCCTTTACATCAATTAAATCGATACTACGAGACAGTGCATCCGGTACAACATTAAGAACACCCTTCCGATGCTCAATATCAAATGAATACTGCGATAATTTCAAACTCCAACGAGCCAGTCGCATGGCCGGATCTTTCAAATTTTTCAACCACAGAAGAGAATGGTGGTCCGTAATAACTTTGAAATGTGTGCCTTCTACATACGGTCTAAAATGTTCAATCCCAAATAATACTGCCAAAGCTTCCTTTTCAGTGACCGAATATTTACGTTCTGTTTTGGTCAGTGATCTAGAAGCATAAGCGATGGGATGTTCGAGGCCATCACATTCTTGATACAGCACACATCCAGCGGCATTCATACTCGCATCGCATTGGATAACAAACGGTTTAGAAAAATCAGGACTAGCGAGTACGGGGGCTGTTGTTAATCGCTCTTTAATAATTGACAAGGCATCTTCCGCTCCGGCTGTCCATTTAATGGGTTGACCCTTCTTCTTACCATGTAAGAGATTGTTTATAGGAGCCGATATAGCCGAAAAATCCTTTATAAACCTACGATACCAGGATACTAGGCCAATTAACCGTTTAATATCCGATGTAGTCTTAGGAGTGGGGTAGTTTAGCATGGCTGAAACTTTGTCTGGATCGGTGCGTAATCCTCCAGCGTCAATTATGAACCCTAAGTACTTCAATGAGGGTCTACAGAACTGACATTTTTCTAAATTTATCGTTAGACCAGCGGATTTCAATTTTTGAAAACATACTCCAAAGCTGTCAGATGGGACTCAAAGGTAGGACTCGCTATTATAATATCATCCAAATATGCAAAAATGGTATTATCTCCGGACGGAAATAGTGAGTCCATCAACCGTTGCATAGTCTGAGGTGCATTGTTTAACCCAAAGCACATTTTTTTGTACTCAAAAAGACCCCGGCCTGGTACTTGAAAAGCTGTTTTCGGTTGGGAATCCGGAGACAAAGAAATTTGGTAATAAGCTTGCTTAAGGTCCACACTACTCAAAAACTGAGCGTCACGCAGACTACTCAAAATTGAGTCAATCAGCGGCAATGGATAACTATCCTTCACCGTGACCTTATTCAAAGCTCTCCCATCAAAACAAGCACGATATTCCCGGAACTTTTCTTCACCAGGAGCATTGGTGAACACCAAGGCGAATTAGATGGGGTAATTACACCTTTATTTAACATATCATCAATTTCTTCATTCAAGTGAACCTTTAGAGCAGGCGAGATTGGATATTGTCGCATCTTGAATGGCCGGGCGTCCCCAGTGTCAATATGATGTACAATTAAATTCGTATGGCCCAACTTATCAGAGGACAAAGTCTGGAACAAAGACACAACCTTTTGCAATCGATATTTCTCTAGAGGTCCTAAATCATTCTCTGACTTTATAACATTAACAGAGGCGATAGTGACACATTTATTTTCAAAGCTATACGAATTTTTAGCAAAATTTACACTTAATTTAGATAATTTGCAAAAATCCATACCCAAAATTAAAGCTTGATTAATGGACGGTACAATTAAACATTTCAATGCAAACTTTTGATTATTCAGTATCACGGGTAAAATGACAGAGCAAAGAACTGATTGTGGAGCACCGTCAGCGGTCGTTACCTGGCAAATATCGTGTTCCTCGGCAGGAATCAAATTCAGAGCATTTACAAAATACATTCCTGACCTACCAACAATAGAGATATTTGCTCCAGGATCAAATAAAGCCGTTACGGGAAATTTACCTATTTCAACATTTAAATAATTACGATTGTCGCTTGGCCTGTGAGCGAAAACAGGTGAACTACTTTTAGAGGAATAAAAAGTTTTAATCTTACTCACCAATCCGTCCATTCCCTTTTCGAAAATTTCACTGAAGTGGATTTTGACTGCCAGACCTTCCCGCCACTACAGGGGCAGACAGAATGTTTTTGAAAAGCGTTCGCGCTGACATCGGCCACAATTCCGCAAAGTGACATCCCGTTGACCACATCTATAGCAAAATACCTTTCGAGGACTGGGACAACGAGCATAACGATGTCCTTCCGATGAGCAATTCCAGCAACGAAGAATGGAGTCATTCTTCAGGGAAACGGTACAAGTAGATGTTGTTGCAGGAAGATCTGAGCAAGCCAGCTCCGGTTCCAAGAGGTCATGACTCCTCGAAGGGGGTTGGTACCTAGAAGCACGAATTCTTGAATGTTCTAACGCTTTACAAGCTACTTCTAAATCATCTAATGTATCAATAGACGAAAGTGCTAAATGAGGATGAAAAAAAGGAAGCAAATTTGACTTTACCACCTGTAGTTTTTTGTTCTCGGAGGGCTGTTCTGACAACCTATCGAATAACCCTGTCATTGCTGAAAAAATATAACAATCAGTTCATTGGAACCTTGCGTTCGACTTCGAATTTCTTGCCAAAGGGCTTCGTCATAATCGGCATCTAGGAAATCTCGTTTCAATCTCACTACTAATTCTTCCCACGAAGTTACTGAATGTTGCACCCGTCTAAACCAGGTGAGAGCTGGACCCTCAAATAAATCCACGGCTGAATCAAATAAATTACCCACCGAAACATGACGTGCTTTACGTAACTCTTCAACGCGTAGTAAAAAGGATGATAAGCTAAATTTAGATAGATTTCCACTAAATTTGAGATTCCACTGGCAAACAGGAATAGGCCGTACCGAAATTGGTAAATTACTAGTTAATAATGAATTATCCCCTTTTGGACTAGACTGTGCAAGCAATCCGGTCGGAAAATTTATTTTCGGACCCCCCTGTACATCATCTAGATCTGAAACTTGCTCCTCGAATGTCCCTTCTACTGATAATAATTCGCTAAACAATTTTCTTTGTAAGTTTTCGTCATCTTCTGTAGTTAAATTTAAATTTTTAATTCTGCCTGAAAGATGCGTTAACAAAGACTCGATTTTACGATATGGTTCGCTACATCTATTACCAGAAAATGAGTCGACTAATCCTCTCACATTCGATAAGGTTTCTAGTATCTCAGAATGGTCTATTTCTAAATCATAATTATTTCTATGAGAAAAAGACGAACGTTTATGCAGTTCTTGATGAAGTAATCCCCTTAAAATCCTTTTTTTATCATCTACTTTCTCCTTTTCAACATCGAAACCCCTTAATTTTAATTCATAGTTTAATTCCCTAGTTCTCAAATATCGTGCATCCATAATGCAAAAAAATGAACTTTCCTGAATCAAAACTAACTACGCAAAATCAAAATCTTACAAAAAAATAATATTATTAGACAAAAAAGGATTTTTAGTAGGTACTGACCGTAAAATTTCAATCAAGTAATAATAGCAAAAAAATTCAGCGAGCAAAAATTAATCTTATGAAAATAAATGAAAGCAGTTCAATTCAAATTCCCACATAGGAGGCTCAAGCTAACATATCACCGTTCATTGAGAGTTATTGTTAGTACACCTGAAAGAAAGCATCAACATTATTAACAATATAGAAAATTTTGAGGCCCCACGTTTGGTCGCCAAATGTGTAAGGTTCCTTCTTCCCCGACCCTAAGATTCAATCTTAAGAAAAAAGTGGAACTTACTAGCTCTAAATTTAGGTTCTTAATTTCTCAAAATATTCTATTTGACATTTATAATGTAATATAAAGTTGTAAGGAGGGCGCCATGATACTCCCCAAGCGCATTTCCAACTCTCAATGAAACGACAATTGATTTTACTATGCTATAATAATCTATCCTTTTATGACACTTATCTTTAACAATTAGGATCTGACTGAAAGTTTTCTGTCGGTACAATCGATACTGGCTTCACCCCTGGTCGATATTTGTTCCTGCTATTCTCGGGGTTCAACCCCTGGACAAAACTTCTACAGCCTCTGGATCACCACTGGTACAGGCGATACTCTTCAATAACCAAATTGATCTGGCGACCCAACTGCACAGCGTAATCGGGAACGAAAGGTGGCAACGTAAAGGGGTTCCTGAAGGATGTTCAAAGGTATTAGGAGTGGATTTTCGATAATGTCCTTTGCCAGATCCGTTTTCTAATTTAACAACATTTCTACTACATAATACAATACGTGTGTGATTCAAAGCACATTTATCTTCCTAATTCTACATAGTTCAATATTACAAAAATGGTGTCTCAAACCCACGATGTGTGAAGATGAATTGCTGAAATTAGTAATTTAAAATGGCGGAAGCTCGATGAAAAATGTGCTACAAAGTTAGAATTTGAATAAACCGAAAATTAATACATAAATGATAGAAATAGCATGCATTAAGGAATTTACTGAATTGAAATTATATAAAATAAATGTAAGATATACGGATCGGATGAAAGCATGGCAAAGGCGTGAAACATTTAGAGTGGAAATTACAAACCACAGCATAAAATGAGTTTTGCGTTATTTCAAAAGCATAAATATATTCATTCAATAAAGCATCAGCAAGCAGTTAAAAAGGAAACAGTCAAAAGCAATTTCTACAGCGTAATAATTACAGACTTACCACAACCCAAATTTCACTTATCGAATGTTAGATGTAAATGAACGATAAAATTGAAGCGATGGTCGAACTTCAGCTGAGATTACAACATCTTGCGCCTCACCGACAAAACAATGGAGGGGAGCCCAGATCCCGTTGACTATGAATCCGAGTTTCGGAATTATAAAATACGACGAAGAATTAATGAACCGGCTTTCCCTATGTACTGTTTTAAGGAAGAAACTAAAAGGTTCAAGAAATTGCTACAATATATATATATATATATATATATATATATATATATATATATATATATATATATATATATATATATATATATATATATATATATATATATATATATATATATATATATATATATATATATATATATATATATCTATATATATAAAATTCTTGTGTCACTGGGTACGTAATCGAACTTCTCCGAAACTGCTTGACCGATTCTCATGAAATTTTGTGAGCTTATTGAGTAGGTCTGAGAATCGGCCAACATCTATTTTTCATCCCCCTAAATGTTAGGGGTAGGCCACCCCTAAATTTTTTTTTTATTTTTTGACAAAATTTTCAGTTTTTATTTTTTCATGATACAACATACAAAAATACATGCAACTCTAAATTTTCACCCTTCTACGATCAACCCTTATTTTTTATAGCTGTTTATTTCTTTGGCGGCTTGATGATATTGTTGGCAGGCGATTTCAGGCAGACGTTGCCAGTAATTCCCCGTGGAACGCCTCCAGATGAATTGAATGCATCACCTTTATGGAATAACGTAAAAACATTATCGCTAACCACTAATATGAGAGTTGTTCAACTTCAAAATGATCAAAGTCCCAGTTGATGCGACATCTGGATTAATTACTCTTACCAACGACTTTTGCCGATTTGTAGACTCTCAATTAGCTCTTATTGAAAATGTTTTCCCAAACATTAGTGAGAATTATCAGAATTATGCTTGGTTAAGTCAACGAGCAATTCTTGCCGCAAAGAATAATGATGTACACGCACTGAATTTCACCATTCAATCAAAAATTTCTGGCGATTTGGTAACATACAAATCCGTTGATTCCATAACAAATCCCGATGATGTAGTAAATTATCCAACGGAGTTTCTGAACTCTCTGGAGTTACCAGGATTTCCACCACATAACTTGCAACTCAAAGTTGGTACAGTTATTATGATATTGCGTAATTTGAATTCACTGCGACTTTGCAACGGTATTCGACTTTCGGTAAAAAGACTTATGCCGAATTTGATTGAGGCAACCATTATTAACGGAAAGTACGCAGGTGAAAATGTATATATTCCTCGAATACCAATGATTCCGATTGATCTTCCGTTTGACTTCAAACGATTGCAATTTCCAGTTCGCCCTGCGTTCGCAATGACAATTAACAAGTCGCAAGGCCAATCGCTAAGTGTTTGCGGGATAAATTTAGAAAATCATTGTTTTTCACATGGGCAGTTATACGTTGCGTGTTCACGAGTTGGGAAACAATCCGCTTTGTTTGTGTTAACGTCAGACCAAAAAACAAAAAATGTGGTTTACCAAAGAGCACTTCAATGAAACGAATAATTTGCGGACACGTATAAAGTTTATATTCATTATTTACTTTGCACTCACTTTCATTTACTTAGAGAAGTCAACTAAATAACACTTCATTTTTGTAATCGAAATGAATTCATTACTATTGTGAAATGAAATAAAATTTTTCCTTTTCAAATATAAAAAAGTTTTTCTTCATCTTTTAATCACCAAACGAAATATTACATAAAACGAATCCATCTGGTGGCGAAATGGAGTTCGCCGGGTTTGCTAGTATATATATATATATATATATATATATATATATATATATATATATATATATATATATATATATATATATATATATATATATATATATATATATATATATATATATATATATATATATATATATATATATATATATATATATATATATATATATATACAGGGTGAGCCAAGGTAGACGCGATGGTCTGTTATTACGAAACGGTTTATTTTTGAAATAATATGACCACGCAGTCATGTGGGGATTTATAAAGGGTATATTCTAAAAGTAATTTGATACATACAGGCTGTTCCAAAAATGTGTGACATACCAAAGTTATGTTTTTTCTTATGGAACGGTCTGTATTTGACTACGTTTTTGTGTTTTACGTAAAAAATGAGATATACTTTCTTCAATATGTCATAAACCTAACAATTATAGTTTCTGAGATATTTTGATTTTTCGGAAATTAGAGAGTCCACAAAAATAGATGATAACATCTCCTAAACAATTGACTTTAGCGAAGTGAAATTTTTTGTTTGAATAAAAGGGCGATTACGGAAAGTTTTAATGAATTCACATTCATTTAAGAATCTACAGGGTGTCAAAAATTTGATGCTCTTCTGCTAACATATTCAAACTACAATATCATGCTTATTTTAAATGGCACACACTATATTTTTCAATCCTATCATGTACCAAATTACATTCTCTTTGAAAAGTTATAGAGGTATTATATGTCTATTTCTATTAGTTTTAGAATTATTTTCAATTATGTGAAATTATCATTTGTTCTCATCTATTTTGTCACCTCAGTATGCAAAACTGAGAATTTTTCTGTTACTATTATCAAAAACTTATCACCTTCAGAAACTTGAGACAGAACTTGTTAATTTAATAATATGTAAAATCAACACTCAATTACTTAACTTCAATTATAAAAGTATATAAATATTCAAACATGAAATGATATTCCAAGTTGAATGCACAGTGCCACTCGGTTTTCAAAAGAATTCCTCACATTTCGTAACATATTTGGGGTTATTGTTTCAAAATCTTCTCTAATTCTTTGCTTCATATTTTCTTCTGTTGTCGGGGGAGTGCTGTAAACTCTGTTTTTAATATAACCCCACAAAAAGAAGTCCATTGGAGTCAGTCCAGGGGACCTAGGTGGCCAAGCATGTGGGCTTCCGCGTCCTATCCATTTGTTTCGAAATTTTCTGTTTAAATAGTTTCGCACATTACTTGAAAAATGTGCGGGAGCCTCATCAAATTGCAACATCATTTGTATTCTAATATTGATTGGAACATCTTCCAAAAGTTCCCAGAAATGTTTTTTTAAAAATCTCAAAAATTTACAAACATTCACCGAGTATTAAAATCATGTCAATTCTTTCTTGTATTGAATAATACATTTTTACATCTTTTGTGGATACTGAATCATACAAAACGAGACAAAAAGGTTGGAATAAATTTAAAAACTGATTCACTTTAATTGACAGCAGCCTACTTCAGAAAAAAAAGAAATAACTGACAGCCTACTTCGAATTTTCAAAAATGCCACACTTTGAAAAAGATGAATACTCAAAAACTCAATAGTGATTTAGAGCTCTTCAAGAAACTGATGAAACATTCAGAGGTGAAGACGGTATGAAAAGTATGAAACATTCATCAATTTTTTGAGAAGAAACACTCATCCGTTCGCATATTAAAGTGACAAAATAGATGAAAATAAATGATAATTTCACATAATTGAAAATAATTCTAAAACTAATAGAAATAGACATATAATACCTTCATAACTTTTCAAAGATTATGTAATTTGGAACATGATAGCATTGAAAAATACAGTGTGTGCCATTTAAAATGAGCGTGATATTGTAGTTTGAATATGTTAGCAGAGGATTATCAAATTTTTGACACCCGGTAGAACTTTAAACGAATGTGAATTCATTAAAACTTTCCGTAATCGCTCTTTTATTCACACAAAAAAATTCACTTCGCTAAAGTTTCGTAGATGTTATCTATTTTTGTGGACTCTCTAATTTCCGAAAAATCGGAATATCTCAAAAACTATAATTGTGAAACAATAAGATATCTATTATTGTTTACGTAAAACCGAAAAACATAGTCAAATACAGGCCGTTCCATAAGAAAAAACATAACTTTGGTATGTCACACATTTTTGGAACTCCCTATATGTATCAAATTATTTTTAGAATGTACCCTTGATGAATCCCCACATGACTGCGTGGTCGTATTATTTTGAAAATTAACCGTTTCGTAATAAGAGACCATCGCGTCCAACTTGACTCACCCTATATATATATATATATATATATATATATATATATATATATATATATATATATATATATATATATATATATATATATATATATATATATACTAGCAGACCCGGCAAACTCCGTTTCGCCACCAGATGGCTTCGTTTTATGTAACATTTCGTTTGGTGATTAAAAGATGAAGAACATTTTTTTTTTGTTTTATATCTGAAAAGGAAAAATTTTATTTCATTTCACAACAGTAATGAATTCATTTCGATTACAAAAATGAAATGTTATTTAGTTGAACTTCTCTAAGTAAATGAAAGTGAATCCAAAGTAAATACTGAATCGAAGCGTTATACCTGTCCACAAATTATCCGTTTCATTGAAGTGCTCTTTGGTAAACCACATTTTTTGTTTTTTGGTCTGACGTTAACACAAACAAAGCGGATGGTTTCCCAACTCGTGAACACGCAACGTATAACTGCCCATGTGAAAAACAATGATTTTCTAAATTTATACCGCAAACACTAAGCGATTGGCCTTGCGACTTGTTAATTGTCATTGCGAACGCAAGGCGAACTGGAAATTGCAATCGTTTGAAGTCAAACGGAAGATCAATCGGAATCATTGGTATTCGAGGAACACATACATTTTCACCTGCGTACTTTCCGTTAATAATGGTTGCCCCAATCAAATTCGGCATAAGTCTTTTTACCGAAAGTCGAGTACCGTTGCAAAGTCCGGTGGATTCAAATTACGCAATATCATAATAACTGTACCAACTTTGAGTTGCAAGTTATGTGGTGGAAATCCTAGTAACTCCAAAGAGTTCAAAAACTCCGTTGGATAATTTACTACATCATCGGGATTTGTTATGGAATCAACGGATTTGTATGTCACCAAATCGCGAGCAATTTTTGATTGAATGGTGAAATTCAGTGCGTGTACATCATTATTCTTTGCGGCAAGAATTGCTCGTTGACTTAACCAAGCATAATTCTGATAATTCTCACTAATGTTTGGGAAAACATTTTCAATAAGAGCTAATTGAGAGTCTACAAATCGGCAAAAGTCGTTGGTAAGAGTAATTAATCCAGATGTCGCATCAACTGGGACTTTGATCATTTTGAAGTTGAACTCTCATATTAGTGGTTAGCGATAATGTTTTTACGTTATTCCATAAAGGTGATGCCTTTAGGCAAGTATTCAATTCATCTGGAAGCGTTCCACAGGGAATTACTGGCAACGTCTGCCTGAAATCGCCTGCCAACAATATCATCAACCTGCAAAAGAAATAAACAGCTATAAAGAATAAGGGTTGATAATAGAAGGGTGAAAATTTAGGGTTGCATGTATTTTTGTATGTTGTATCATGAAAAAATAAAAACTGAAAATTTTGTCAAAAAAATAAAAAAAAAAAATTTAGGGGTGGCCTACCCCTAACATTTAGGGGGATGAAAAATAGACGATTCTCAGACCTACTCAATAAGCTCACAAAATTTCATGAGAATCGGTCAAGCAGTTTCGGAGGAGTTCGATTACGTACCCCGTGACAAAAGCATTTTATATATTAGATATATATATATATATATATATATATATATATATATATATATATATATATATATATATATATATATATATATATATATATATATATATATATATATATATATATATATATATATATATATATATATATATATATATATATATATATATATATATAGTATCAAGATTCACAGGTCATTCAATACTAGTAAATACTGAGACTCTTAATCGAAATAACGAAATATTTCAAATAAAACTCTCAGGGAATAATATTAGTAGCGCTCTTAATATTCACTCTCGAAAGTGATGGGTTCGTTCTCGTTGACAACATTTGTGTAGACAGCTCCCTGAGAGTTTTATTTGAAATATTTCGATATTTCGATTAAGAGTCTCAGTATTTACTAGTATTGAATGGCCGGTGAATCTTGAAACTAGCTACACTTTTGCCCGCCTGGGCGTGATCTGGAGCGATTAGGCATGGGATTATTCGTACACATAGCGGACAATTTTCTGTAGTGTTCGAATGAAATATCTACAAAGTCTTGCACTCGCGCTACTGTTGTCATGAGTAGGAATCTTGAATGCTAGGGAAAGTTTATACGTCTTTTCTCCTATAGAGGGAGCCTACGTGAATTTTTCACTAGGTGAAATTCCCCTCAATTTGGTATAGGACCTATGTTCGATTTGAAAGTCATCGATTCTTGAGTGATAGATTAAATATGGACTTATGCTTCATAATAATGATGAAACAACTGTATCCTCTTATCATTCAACCAGATCGATGAGTTTTTCGAAACGCTCTTAATAACCACTCTCGAAAAGTATGGGTTCGTTCTCGTTGACAACATTTGTGTAGACAGCTCCCTCAGAGTTTCATTTGAAATATTTCGATATTTTGATTAAGAGTCTCAGTATTTATTACTATATATATATATATATATATATATATATATATATATATATATATTTCTTGAAATGCTAAAAACTTTCAAAATATATATATATATATATATATATATATATATATATATATATATATATATATATATATATAAATTCAATGGACGATGAATCTACTCTGTGATAGTTCATATTTAAATGAGAGGTAATAATAAAAACTTGTCTAAAAATCACTGACTGAACAATTATTTATTCGACTAGTTTCGCCTTTTACAGCATTATCAAGAATGAATACATATTACAAAGACAACCTATAAATATTTTGCAAACCTGTTCGGACCACCTAGAATAGAGGTGGGGTTTCCAAATTAACAGAGATTTAACAGCGGGGAATGGTTTAGGTCTAACTGGTCATTAAGAAGATCGTACTCATCGGATTTTTGAAGTTTATTTATTTCCATGGCTTCCAGGTAGTTCATTTTAATCCCTTTTTCACAGTAATGAAGTATCTTAGGTTTAAAACAACTTGAGATCTTATGTCCTGTCGACTCTAGATGTTCCCGAAAAGTAGATTGTCCGTTTTTTACGTGTTCTTTTAGCCTAGTTTCAAAACATCTTCCGGTCTGGCCAACATATAACGACTTACATTCTTCACAGTCTAACCTATAAATTCCAGACTTCTTCATTGGCTCGGATTCGGACAATTTGTTATTGAAGATCATTCTATCCAATCTACTGTGACTTGAAAATGCTATATTTAAATTATTATTTTTGAAGAACTTAATGATTTTTGAAGAGGGAACGTGTGTATAAGGGATGCTCACATATCTTAATTCATTTCTGTCATTATTACTATTGATGTAGTGCGGCCTATATAAAAGTCTATTGATGAAGCGTTTCATGTGGATGACATCTTAGTTGGGTTTAGTGGAACAGACCGACATATCAGTTCGTACCTGACATATCTAAATTCATTGCATGAGAAGATCAAATTCACGGTAGAGAAGGAACAGAACAATTCGTTGAATTTTCTTGACCTTACAATTTCCAAACAGCAAGATAAATTTTCATACAAAATATTCAGGAAACCTACCTTCTCTGACGCCATCATAAATTTCAATTCGTTCAGTCCAATAAGTCACCGAATGGCAGCTCTCAATTCAATGATCCATAGGGCTTTTTCGATTCCCTTATCTAAACAAGACCTCAGGGAAGAACTTAATGTGATTCGCACGATAGGTAGGAACAATCAGTTCCCACTGAAAATAATCAATACACTAATTATAAAGAAAGAGAAACGCTTCATCAATAGACTTTTATATAGGCCGCACTACATCAATAGTAATAATGACAGAAATGAATTAAGATATGTGAGCATCCCTTATACACACGCTCCCTCTTCAAAAATCATTAAGTTCTTCAAAAATAATAATTTAAATATAGCATTTTCAAGTCACAGTAGATTGGATAGAATGATCTTCAATAACAAATTGTCCGAATCCGAGCCAATGAAGAAGTCTGGAATTTATAGGTTAGACTGTGAAGAATGTAAGTCGTTATATGTTGGCCAGACCGGAAGATGTTTTGAAACTAGGCTAAAAGAACACGTAAAAAACGGACAATCTACTTTTCGGGAACATCTAGAGTCGACAGGACATAAGATCTCAAGTTGTTTTAAACCTAAGATACTTCATTACTGTGAAAAAGGGATTAAAATGAACTACCTGGAAGCCATGGAAATAAATGAACTTCAAAAATCCGATAAGTACGATCTTCTTAATGACCAGTTAGACCTAAACCATTCCCTATATATATATATATATATATATATATATAATTATAACGATTGCTCTCGATGAGGAGAGTGATTGAACTTCGTTGAAAAACGCTTCATCATCTGGAAATGCTCTTCCTTTCGTTCATTTGTCCATTTTATTACAGCTTGGCGCGTTGATTATTGCTCAAACTTCACATGTGCGATTATCAATTATTCATTAGTTTTGACTATGTTGTGAGTTGTGATATACAACGAAATGTCAACAAAAACAAAGCTTTTACATCGGAAATAGCCTCTTATTGTTTAAAAATATCATAAATATGACTATCTCAAACAGGTAATAAAACCATTTTAAAAAAAATTGATGTAGATATATATCCACCTAATTCAATATTTGGATTATGTATTATTTTTATTTTACAAAAATGTTGTTTATTTTCAGGCAACACCATACATATATACGGAATATTTCAACGGAAAATTGCACCATCAACCCCCATATACGGGTAGCACGATAGGGTGAATTAGCGAGACGATTTTCATCAGCTTCCACTGGCAAAATTTGCGATTTTTGCGCAACTCTCGCAGAGTGGAAAAGTGCGCTTGCTTCCGCTTCCGCCAGACGGAGCAAGACTCATGGGGGCTATCGCCGCAGTACAAGGGGAACCTCCGGGGGCTGCAGTCCTCTCCGCACCCTGCGAAGCGGACTTTGCTGTGCTTCTCTGTCCTCACATTTCTCCGGCTTCACTTCGCTCGGCCGGCATAACTACGTTGTTTTTCAGTACAGACAATCGATATTCGCCCACATCGGATTTTATCTGAAATAAGCACACAAAAATTCAACCAATTGTCTTCCCATCAAAAGGAAAAAAGAGGATATCTTCTTAAAGTTGCTCGGCGACGAGGTGAGTCACATTCGGCAATTTAAATGATAGACTCTCGAGTCCTGTGCTTAAATACTTCTTTTCATTGATTTATTTATAATGAATTTTCAGAGACACAGACATTCTTTGGTTTTTTTTACATTGGGAATTATATTCACATATATTTATACAGTATATATATAAAATGTTAACGTCTACTCTTTGACATGTGCATGATCATCTAAAATACAAAAAGTGTCAATTTAATATATTCACAACTTGCAGTGATCCAGTTATTACAAAATAATTAATAATTAAATTAAACCCTACAATGAATTCAAATATTTCTTGCATTTTGAACATTGGAATTATATTTATATTTATGTGTTAATTATCTATACAAATTAACGTATCCCTACATATATTATATTAACATTAGTATATAAAATAAAAAACATATATCAATTTAACGTACTAATAATATAATTCTAGGAGTTGCGATGATATAAGAGGTGAAAGGAAAATAGAACAGAAGAAAGTCCTATAAGTAATATAATTTCACAAATTTTATAAATTACTTCTTTTCATTTATTAACTTACGATGTGAAAGAGATACATATCGCATAACATTTTTCTACATGGTGTAATAACATACTTGATTGTCTTCTGTATGTATATCAAAAAATTATGTGATTGTAGAATACAATTTCACACAATAATATAGGTTTTATTGAAATACAAAAAACAAGGGAGAAATGGAAAGCTAAAATAAATTGAAATATTAGGTATGATTTTTATTCTACATTTTATTCTGATTTCTGATTTTATTACATTTTCGAGGTTCATAAAATGTATCAATGTTTCATTTTCAATAATGAAAATAATTACGATAATATAAGATTAAACTAACCCCTCTTGCAAAACAGGACTAGAAATTTCATCTAATTTCAAGACGAAAACTTCAGTTTTAATTTTGAAATAAGAATGTTTTCTTCAATTTTGATCATGTGAAAGTTCATCAGTGGTAATCCCGATTATAAGTACCATAAATTTGCAGAAACAAAAAAATAATATCGACCTGTCTAGCATAGAATTTTAGCAAGTTGTATATTTGCCATTTTTGCGCATTTATTATAGTATTGAAGTAAAATGAAATTTATTAGCACATTTATTACGAATTACCTTACAGCAAATATTGATATAAATTGATGCAGCAAATTTAAATAAATATATTAAAAAATCTCTCATAATGCACTTATATGCGTAAAAGTCAAATTTAGTGTTGAAAGCGCTCCAAAAGTAAAACACCCGTGTATACGACGTTATTAATAATACGCAATTGAAGTTCTTCTTCGGTTTAAATATGTTAAACTAGATGTGAACCGTGAAAATGAAAATGCAATGGAACGGGATCCGGTTCACGGGGTGACTATTGTTACCCCGGTACTGTCGGTACGGGCAGGATATGGTTGATTCAAATAGTTTCTTATTTTTATTACTTACTAGCTGACCCGGCGAACTTTGTACGCCCAGTTATTTTTCTCTGAATAATTCTCAAAAAGCCGGAAAGACATGTTTTAGTATTTGTGCTACACTATCTTGTTTTTAATATGTATCCCGTGTGAAGCCAGGGACTTTCTTACTTACGAAGGGACTACAATACTTCCTGTTATTTCAAAATAGTCGAATTATCAAAAAATTCCTATATTAACACGTTTGATGTATCGAAAGTGATTAACCTGTCCATTTTATAGTTGAACGGCTTGTTCCTAATTTCGTAGCAAGTACTTGTCCCATATATCTCATAGTTAATTATATGAGATATTTGCTGGATATAAGTCAAAAAATTTTTAGAATTTAGATCATTCCCGGAAACCACTGAATATAGTGGCTCTGGTACCAATAGCGTCTATTGGAATTGAGTCTTCGCGTAATATTTTGTCGCATCATTGGTTGTATTTTCTTATCAATGACAATTAAACTTTGCCTTGCAATATTGACACACAACGTTCATTGGTCCAATAGCAAAGATTTGCTGTGAACATAATCTATTTCAACGTTATAATTGAATGCAGGTCGTTAGGAGTTAAACGCAAACTTTTCATATTGTTAATTTCGATTCCATCGATTCCGTTCAACTTCATTTAGAGTTTCACGTTGCTCGTCAGTTTGACTTGCTCTTTTATATCTTCGACTTGCTGCATTGCAAGTTCTGCGACTTAAGTTCGTACATCTAATAGCTAGCATTTTTTAAGACGAAATTTCAACTATAAATTGAAAACAACTATGTATTCTTCTTTATAATAAAAAATAACACGTGCTATGTTAGTAACGTGTATGTTAGTCTATTCAAACCTACCAAAATTTTATATTAAATTGAAGTTAATATTAGTGTGAACCGAAGAACGAAGAAAACAGAAACCATTTATTTGTAAGTCACTGTTTTTTAATTTTAATTTCAGTTTACAGGAGCAATCAATATACCCACACACTATTTGTCTTATCAAAATAGGTACGCACATTCATAAAAACAAAAAATATTAAATAACACAATTACGTTTCTATTGTTATGCGCCCAGCGACTGAGTTCCGACTAATTTAATTTGATTGGCTAGCTTCCTAGTAAAAAAAGTAAACAAATAAAACAAGGGATTCCCCGCACTGATCGGCGGCGGCAAGGATTGACTCGCGATAGTTACGCAACATGAGCAAATGTTGCCAGACTAAAAAAACAATTTAAATTAATTTATATATATTTTTTATTTTATTCTCCCTTTGAAGCATGTCTTTTAAGCAATACATAATCATTTTTCAACTAACCGTGTGATAAGATAATCAGTTTTTTTACATCTTCTTTTTGAGAATTAATAATCATTTCTTACTCATATTATTAATTAGGTATTCTTAAATTTTCTACGCAATTCTTAAATTTTACACGCAATTTTTCTAATTTTTTTCCTGACAATAACAAACACAACAAAAAAAATTGTGAAATCGATCCAGCCGTTCGACCAAGGGAAATAGGGATTCATTTTTATATCATATAGGTAAATTAGATATAATATTATATTATATGGTTGTTAAGTATTCTTAAATAAGTATTCTTGAATTTTCTAATTTTCCGCACAATTTTTAAAATTTCTTCTTTCTTAAAAACCTTCTCCTAACAATAACAAACACAAAAAAAATTGTGATTGGTTAGACAACATTGATATGAACATTATTGAATAGCAATAAAGGTCAAATTGACTCTACATTTCAGTTAGAGAACGTTTTTATAGGAAAAGGAAAAGGGCTGTTTTTAGGGGTTTCCCGACAAATATTCGAATTTTCTTGCCATAAAAATCATCCTTGGACTTCAACGAACAATTTTTAAAAAATTGGCAAAATTGTTCCAGGCGTTGTTGAGTTATGCGCTTACCAACACATTTTGCGATTAATTTTTATATTATAGATTATTATGGTTCTAAGAGCGGAGGTCAGAGACCTATATAGCTCTGTGGGGCTATAGTTTAACGCCGATACCGGACGGCCCAAAATCTCCAGCTGAAATCGAATCCACCAGAACCAGTCCTAGTCCAAAGCATTATAAGCTAACTGAGCCTCTGCTAGCACGTACTACAAAATGAATCGGTATTTATTAACTCTTAAAGCAATTCATTCTTGATGAAATTTACTCAGAAATGAAAGATATTGAGGAACGGGTGCCACAGGACAATTCAATGGGACCTGTCACCTATCTAAAATACACACCAGTGACATTCCGGAACCAGGTGCCATTACGATGACCACCTTCGCTGATGACACGGCGATACTGACTGTTGGCAAAAGTCACGCGAAAGCAACAAGAAGTTTGCAAGCGTCTGTTAATAAACTGAAAGACTTGACAAACTACTGGCTCATCAATTTGAACGAAAGTAAATCCATTCATATTAACTTCACTAATAAACGTGATCCATATATCCCTATCAGTATATTGGGATATATTGCACATGCATATAAATAATACACATGTGCCATATGCTGACACAGCAAAATATTTCGGTATTAGTTTGGACGCTTAGATGCGCTGGAAGGCCCATGGCAAAAAAAAGAACTAGTCTTGAAGTATAAAAAAATATGCAGGCTATTCGAAAACATTCCACCCTATCAACGTACAACAAAGTATTGCTGTATAAATAGATTCTAAAACCTATTTGGAGATATAGCATACAATCGTGGAACTTTGCCAAAAAGACTAATACAGCATTAAGAAATATCGTGAATACTCTTTGGTAATTTGAAAACAGTGACCTCCATAAAGTCTTGGAAATCGAAACTGTTGATCAAGTTATCGAAAGATTTGCCAGGAGTCATGAACAGCGACTACTACACCACGTCAATGTCGAGTCCATCCGACTTCCCGACAATACGATGTTGTTAGATGGATGACTCACGAGGACCAAACCTCTCGAGTTGATTTAAGTGACAGTGCAAACGTAGACTATAGAACTATTACTGTACTCGTTGTCTAAGTTTTAATTACTTAATGATGGCTATTGAGACCTTAGTTATAACTTTTGTACAACTAAATTAAATTGGAAGTAAATTTCTCATTTAGTCCTGATCAGACTGAAATTATAATGCACATAAAAAAATTTCCAATGAAATTGTAATCTTCATCTCTAGTATTCCAATCTGGAAAGAAATATAATACAAGTAAGGTATCTCTAATAATGTCTTATCAAATAATGAACGAAAATATAGTCTGATGATGACCTACGATGTTAACACGACGATATATTATGTCCGGATACATCATAACATATATATCTGGAACATGTTAAATATGAGTTGGAAACCAGTATGGAGAAACTACTCCATACTGTTTTACAGTTCCAGATTTTTTCTGTAGAAGTGGTGTTAGATTTATCATGTTTAAATATCTTCATCAAGTTTTGGGATTGTAACTGTTAGTAGTCTTTCTCTTATCCTGTTTTTTTGACAAACTATCTGTTCCCTTCAACCTAAATGCAATCTTGTAAACATTCCCAAATATAGTACTCGTCTATTGAGATAATGTTCTTGATAGAAAGTATAACATTCTTTTAGTAGGAAAGCACATGGGAGCTCGACCTTCATCGAGGACTCATCTGGTGACCAGATGAGCCTTTTTTCTTATGAAATATTTATGATTTATAAACATACCAATGATAGGTTGCCTATTGGAAAGTGTTCGTGGCATGTGTTTAATATAATTATTTAAACAATTTTTTTCACCGCCTTCATTAAGTCAATTTAGATGACTTTACCGGTGGGATAAAAATGAAAATTTCTATCAGAAAAAAGATAATTCGATTACCAAAATGAAAGTATAGGCTTGCCAGCAAAAAACCCTTCATAGAGTATTCCTGCCATGCTTTGAAGTTTCGAAATCGAAGCGATTAAATACGTGCGAGAGAGAAAGTAGGTTGTGCAAGGTCCGTGTGATAGAACAGGATGCAGTATAGCTGCTGCTTGCGTCCTTTGAAAATTTTGAAGCATGGAAAATATTCTACGAAGGGTTTTTCAGTAATTGAATTATCTTTCTTCTGATAGAATCATTAATTGATTATGATATAGGTGAAATTATCTAAATAGATTTAGTGAAGGTGTTAAAAAAATTGAGTGAAAATAATTTAATTAAAAATGCCGTCAACATTTTCAATAGACAGCTATCATCATAGCATAATAAAAACATATTAAATGGTCGAAGGTCGAGCCCCCACGGGCTCTTAGACTATTAGTGGACCTTAATAATAGTAACAGAAGGGTAGTTTATTAATAACTGAACTATATACTTTAATAACTGTATGGTAGTTTTGTAATGAATTAACTATGTATATTATCAATGTTAGCACTCTGAATCTTCTATCCTAACTTATATTCCAACACAACTTCAAGTACAAACACGGAGCACATATAATAATGACTTCATTTTTCACAATGTACATTTTCCCTTCAAAATAACAGCCTGTAGGATATATACATAGTTGATAGCGTAAACATAGTTTCACATCATACCCAGTAGAACCAAAAATTAATGTGAATTTCTATATACACAACGGGGTAACAAACTAACACATTAATATAATAAGCAAAGGAGGGAGATTTGCATCGAGCCAGGTAGTCGAATAGATAGTTGGTAGATATGAATTGAAGTTGCATCTCAAAGTGTAGACCTCGGTAGCTTAGCGGTCCAAAGCAGTGGGGCGTAAACCTCAAGACCTGGGTTCGAATCCCAGTCGAGTTCAAAACTTTTGAAATGTAATTTCAATTCTCGAATTTGTAGATTTATACTGCTGAAGAAGGAGGGAAAACCTCTGAATCATTCGGGAAAATAAATAATATCAATAACAGTCGTAATAATCATACCCAGTAGAACCAAAAACTAATGTTAATTTCTATATACACAACGGGGTAACAAACTAACACTATAATATATATATATATATATATATATATATATATATATATATATATACATATATATATATATATATATATATATATATATATATATATATATATATATATATATATATATATATATATATATATATATATATATATATATATATATATATATATATATATATATATATATATATATATATATATATATATATATATATATATATATATATATATATATATATATATATATATATATATATATATATATATATATTTTATATTATAACTCATTGGTATGGTTGAACCTATGTTGGGTAGGTTGGTACATGCTTTTTGTACAAATTGCGAGACATCTTTGAATCTCATCAATGCGTCAAATATAAACTTTTTTCTTCCCCTTCAATTTATTCTTAATCTTGGTTTTTTCTTGGTTCTCTAGTTCATCAATGTATGTTTTCGAGTCCAGTAGTTTGAGTAAGATCACATAACTCTTCAATGAATTCAAGTGCAGTTGGCGAGCAAGAGATATGTCTTCAAATCTTTTCAATTCAGGTCAACATTATATTGAATACGATTCACTGCACTTGATAGATATGATTGAGTGTCGTCTGCGCAATACTGTTCATTGCGGAGCACCATGAAGACCAGCTGCACACACAGCGTAAAATAATGGGCTCAAAATAGACCCCTGAAGGACCCCACTGTCAATAGTAAGCTTCTCGGAAGCCGTATTATCAATTTCAACGCATTGTTTTCTCTCATGCTTAAAAGATTCGAACAGTTTAATGCCGTTTTCACTAAGGCCTATAAATGACAGGTCTAAGTTACATGAGGGTAATGAAGCCTAGCTAAGGGGAAATGGTTATAAAATATTGAAAGAATATCTTAATCAACTACATTTATTGGTTATGAGTCGTTGATTTATGGTACTACAAAATAGAACAAAAAAATAGCAACTTCTGCTTACAATATAAATAAAATTGAACTTTTTTTGTAACACTCTCGATAGGCCTTATTATAATTAGGTAGGATAATAAGGCCTATATTTTATAATATATAAGTAATCAACTTAAACATTAAAATTTGGTTCTTGAGGTTAGTAATCCTTATACATAATAGCACAACAATATATAAGTATTCTAATAGTAAAATGCATGGTCTCTTTTAACATCCAGCAGGACATATGAAGTCATCACAATCATCCACTGACAAACCGACGCACTCCTCATGATACATACCACTTAAATCATGGAGAGCACTCCCTCATGTCATCCATGTGGTCTTCTTAACAGGCATGATAGTACCAACTCGCTTGATTGCCTGCAGTGTTTATGGTTCTAGTAGATCCGTGAGAAGACGATTTTACTTTAGTTGCTTTTGAAGTGAATTTAATTTTTGAATACCCTGGGTCCCTTTACTTTTCCTCTTCTTTCTTTTTCTTATGTACTATACTTTTCTTTGCTGCATTGTTTTCCTTACCTTCATTGAGTTTATCGAAAAGATTTTTGTAAACTGGAGTAACTCGGAAATCGATAGCCTTGTGTCGGACAATAGGTGTTGCTTCTTGAATTTTAGCAGGTGTGGGCATGAGATCATGCAACCCAGATTTTATTTGAATGAGTAGCACATCCTCTTCCGAATAACTTGAAGAAGTCCCATAAATTTGGCAATAATAGCTACGTTTTGCGGTTTGTTGGCTTGAGATCCTCTGATTTGGTCATCCTTCTGATAACAATTTGGCTGTCGATCTAAAACGTGTAGAAAGTTCAGGAGTCAAACAGGAGTTTGGCCGAGAATAATCAGCAGGTGGCACATTCTCTTTTCTGACATCAGGTGCTAATATCTTTGGAGAATTTGACAGCAACCTACTATCAGCTTCTAGAGTTTTTTGTCTAGTATAATCCACATGTGACACATTTTCTTCTACGAGTTCAGGAGCTTAACGCCTCTGTCAAAATTGATGATGATTAGCGTTTGGATACCACAATTATCAAGAGGTTCTATGTTTCCTTGTTTACCATCAGCAGGCATTGGTGAATTGACTTGCAAAAAGAATAAACAAGAAGTATAAAAAACTAGAAGTATAATAAAGCCTACTTTAAATTTTCATAGGTCTTATTGCCCATGGACAACGTATTTAGGAAAAACGAAATAAATAAAATTGGTATTTATTGTACCACTTTATTTATTTAGACAGTATGGGACAAGCGTAAATTGACACAAATATAGACAGTGAGTGTAAATAGATAATAACACTACGTTTTACTGGAGCCAATTTTTATTGAATCGCGACTGGCCACTACTTCTGACAACGTTTGACTCCAGGGGAGGAAGTCAACTTTTGCCGTGTAATATACTTGTACGTGTAATATGCATGTGTGAGTGTTACCTTCAGAGCAAAATCGTATTTTAAACAAGATTTTGATCGTTTAGGCCTTATTAGCCACAGGCTTTAATACCCGCATGTACTTATGCAGTATTGCAGGTAAAAGGACATGGCATATTGTGTCGAAAGTCGGGAAATACTAATATACTAATTTCGCCATTATCCATTGCTCGAAAAATGTCATCACAAACATTCATAAGAGCTGTTGAGCACCCCCAACGTTTTCGAAACCCAATAGTTTTATCCTATAAGAATATAACCTGCATCCTAACAATTGTAAATATGATAAACTGCACATAAAATAAATGTGAGCCATTTGTCGATTGATAAACTCGGCCATTTTGAAAAACAAGGTCAACAAATTTGAAAACAATCCAAAAGGATATTTTAACAAAACCGATACCAAAATAATACAAAGATTATATTGTTGCTAGGGAACGAAGCAAATTCTACTATTCTTTGGAATGACAAAATTTTAAACACACCAACTCTTTTTTATACTAGATAAGATAAAACTATTCAAGGAGGAATAGGAGGCTGTGTTGTTTATTTTTGCGAAATTATAATGAGCGATGCTTACGAAAAGCGATCTTTACGAAGATTCTAAGACAGAATTTTATTATTATATCATTCAAATTTTTACAGTAATATAATCAAAACTTTATTAGTACTAATGAAATTTTAATAATTACATTTGCGTAAATCTTTTTTATGTAGTCTCATTCTAATTAAAGATTCATAAAGTTTTCAAATATCTATTATCAGATTATTTTTCTATTTTAAGGTATGAATTAAAAAAAATTGAGAGTTATCACAATGAAAAGTGTTTTAAGTTTATGCTGAGGTCGATTAAAAAACAACCATCTAGTTAGTTTCTCGGAATACCGAAAAAATACTACTTTGTATTGATAATGGTATGTATATGGTATTGATAATTTTATTGAAAATACGTGTTCATATAATACTATCGTTTCTTTTGAAAGAAGACGATATCATTTTTTCAAACGATTGTACTCACCTTTTGGGATAATTATATTCTTACTCGTAACACTTGGTGAGCCGTTCAAATAACGAATGAATAGCCCCGATGAAAAAGGGTTCTTTTATACCATTCTTGAATAGTTGTTTGTTCTGAAGCTTTTTCAATAAGCCATTTTGTGAAACTGGGACGCACATACATGATTTTAATAATAATAAAGAGCTCTACAGATCAAGTTGGCTTGATCTACAATTGTTTTCCTTTTTATTCGACCCTTCGCTCTTTATTTCCAATGGGGACTACCGCGTATGATTTGACCGCTAGAGGCGCTGGTGTAGCCTGAGGTCTAAGAAATGAAAATAATCATATATTACTACTGTGAATGTTCACTTTGTTAGCTTTTAACGAAGTTTATTAGTTATCATTTTTGAATTATTTTAATAATCATTAAAAATGGAAGATAAAAGATACGGATCAATGAATGTCAATGCTCTGAAAGCCGAACTAAGAAAAAGAGGAGCTAAAGTAAGAGGTATTTTGGAGATCTGACTATTTTATATATGAATTCTATTATTTTGATATGAATTCATGAGAGCACACAATTATAAGCATTTAAAAACTGCCAATGGAGAATTTTATTTGAAAGAAACTAGTCCTATTATTTCCAAATATAGGCACAGTTACTTGTTACTGAAAGGATGTCTTGTGAATTTTTTATATGGACAAATAAGGATGAAAAGAGAATCTGTGTAAACAGAAATGACTCATTTGTGAAATCATAATTCCTCAAGTAACTGACTTTTATAATACTTATATGATGCCTGCAATAGCCAAAAAATATTACTTGAAGTAATAGGATAAACAAAGTATATATACATTTTGTTAAATAGTAAATAAAGACGGTATTATTGATGTCTTTTAATTTTTATTTAGCAAAAATCTTCAATTAATTATATATAATGGCTATTGACATAATATTATTCCTGAAATTAGCGAGCATGAAGTCACCCTTTTGAAATAGATCACTAATACCACATTTTTCAAACAATTGCCTGTCACTGATAGATCCACCATATGATTTTGATGTGAAGGTTACACTTTCAAAATTTGAGTTTGAAATTCCTACCAATACTTTCAGTGTATTTGCTCATTTATACTTTGAATATGTAGCGTATTGTGAAACTGGATTTTTTGGTTGCTGAATTCTTGTTTCTGTACAATCTATAATAATAGTGCAGGTGTAAGTCTTATCTCGAAACATCAAATTTTCATCGATTACTTCTTCTGGAGCCATATTATAAAATACTTACTCTCAGAACTCTTGCTTATGTTAATATGAAGGGATAATTCTTCAATGCACACATTTTTTCTCAATTTAATCATTGTTAAGTAAAATTGATTACAAGGGACAATGCATGCTTTACTTATGCTGACTTCATCGATGGATAGTATTTCAGCTTGTTTATCTCCAAAAAGGTTAAAACCAAAGAAAAAATGGTTGTAATTGTTAAAACCAGTATAAAATTGTACTTGACCAGGCTTATTTTTGAGATTCTCAATTCTGAACCTTATTTGTGTACACTCCTTATTGCGTTCATATTCTGACACATTGGCAGTATTAATTAAGCTCTTTTCCTGACCACAAGTGTCTAAATTGCACTGTACAGAGACATCTTCCTTTGAAGTATCAATGACTATTTCGTTACAAGTTTCTTCAACATTCTGGAAAAAGGGATAATGTAATGTCTTAGTTATACCATCCAACAAACTACTATTAAAAGTACTGTAAGTATATAATGCAGGTTGGTAAAGACTGTTAATCGTATGAAAAGATTATTATTTACTTATAAAATATTCTTCACATGGATTTTCTTCTACATTTGAATGAAGTGTTGCAGATTCTCCTTGGATTTCTCATTTCATTTGACGTAAAACTCTCTCTGCATTTCTTCTTTTAATTTCCTTTCTTTCTTCACTTTTTACTCAAATCGACTAGGTACCACTTTCTGTTTCAAGTTAAGGGTAGCTGAAAAATAAAAAGAGTTTGCAGGACATGATAGGAAAACTTGCTCGGTTGTCTTGACCGATGTAAATCAAATCTTTATCAAGTATGACTATAAATTCTTCGTTGAAATAAAAGATTTTACTTACGATTTTTTGTAGTTGGTTCTTTAGGTAATGTATAATCCTCACCCTTGAAATGTTTTTTACAAATACATGAATGTATTGAAGGGGTATATTTGTCCCTACGAATCGCAACTAACGACTGTTTTAAGAGTTTTGTCTTTCGGAAATTTATGTTCCCCTTCTTTTTCGAACAAAAAGGGATTGCACAACACTGGGGTATTATCGATATTTAGTTAATTGTACTTTTATAGTAAAATGGGAGTACACATTCGAAGTAATTCCGAACTTTATAGCAAGATTATTATTGACAGCTTCACTCCTAGACCTCAGGCGCTAGTGGCGCCAACTGGTGATACAAAATACGGTAGTCCCCATTGACGTTGCGCTTTAACTATGTTTGCCATATTAGGTTCTTTGTATACAACATATATCTCTTTGTTTGTTCATCTCATCCATATTGTTTCCTCCATTTTTCCCTCGGATAATTCGGTCAAAAACTTTCTCTCCCAGACGTCTAGTTTTTGTTCTTATTCTTTTTTTAAAGTCCACACTTCAGTTCCAATCGTTGTTATTCATCTGATTAGCGAGTAACTTGTACATATTGTAACTTGTGCAATTAGATTTTTTTCCTTGGCTTTTTAACACTGTGTTTAATGCTGCTTTTGATTGATGACACCTTTTGTTTGTTGATATTGTTGCTTTTATTTCTATGGTTTTCCAAACGCACCGAAGTCCTACCTCAGAATGAGGCGAACACTAATATTCATTCTCGAGAGTGATAGAATGTGTTTTCGTTGACAATAAATTTAAAATTGAATATAAACTTAAATTCAAACACTTGAACTTATGATTTACACTTAATTGACAACATAGCATGACGCGTTTCGTCGTTACAAACGACTTATTCAGATGCTAACACAATCAATTTATTTCTGTTCAGAATAATCATTTATTCTGTTAGGATCTGAAGAAACGCGTCATGCTATGTAGTCAATAGAGTGTAAATCATAAGTTCAAGTGTTTAAATTTAAGTTTATATTCAATTATAATGGATATACATCAAGTAAACGCCAACACTATTAAATAATAAATGTATAGACAGCTCTCTCAGAGTTTGACATATTTCGATTACGAGTCTCAATATTGACTAACTATGAAGGAAACTATAACTGGAAACTAGTTATCGAATTGCCCGGTAGGGTGTGAAACGCAGCGATAAAGCATGGGACCATTCTTACACATCTTCAGATAAAGTTCTGAGGTCTTTGAATGAAATGTCTACTCTCACTGATCTTGACACGAGAAAACGGTCTGCAATGCTCGAGAAAGTTTATCTTGTTTCTTCGATAGAGGGAGCTCATGATGTGAATGCATTTAGCCAGAGTTAATTGATATTTTGTGTTTGGAAAATTATTGTTCCATAATTTTTTCTGAATTTCATCAGTTATCAAATAATTGAAAAGTGCCTGATTATCATTACACATTTCCCATTCTATTGAGTGTTGTTTATTTTATTGAAACATAACATTAACATTGAGTTATCCAGATGTCAAGTTCTTACTCTCCATAGCCCATTAGTTATCTCAAGTTAAATTAACATTTTTACTTCTACTTGATAGTTATGTTGATAATAGGACTTTACTCAATATTTTCAATAATTAACAACCAAATTAAACCAAAGTAACAGGTCCGAAGTACCATGCTCATAGTTTTTAAACCTACCTGTTATCTTGTTTTCTATGTTCTAGTGCAATTTTTGATTGTCATACCTGCCCTTGTTTCTTTGCTCTTTTTTCTATGTTCTGTTGACCTAGAATAAGTATTAATATCTGTATTTGTAAAATTGTACCAATGTTACTTTATCATCTGAAAAAGAAATTGTACTTCGAAGCACGCATCATGCGTATTATTTAATATGTGAGAAAATTATTCTTTCGTTATGGAGATCTATTTACTTATGTAATTAATTATTTCCAGTTGAATATAATTTTTTTGAATTCTTATTTTTTGTAATTTCTAATTTTGTCTATCATAAATTCAATTTTATAAATTTAAGTGCTGGATTTTTTATAATCCAGCATTTTCTCAACTATCATCACAAGTGTTACGTTTGCTGATTTTCAAGTGGTTAGGTGATATCTAGTTTATTTTAAATTTCTCTCAGGTAGTTTTTAGTTTTTTCAGCATCAGTATAGCACTTTTATCAGTATTAGTAGGGCCAATATGGGTTCGGCGTCAGAAATGAGCGAGCAGATAAACTAATTGAATTTTGCAAAGGAGAGAACTTAACAATCAAAAACACCTATTACGATCTACACCCAAGACGCTTGTATACATGGAAATCTCCCCAAGATAACCCACTTAGAGTAGTAAGAAATCAAATAGACTATTTCTTGATCAAAAGACGGTTTCAAAACAACATTACGAGAGTAGCTGCATATCCGGGAGCCGATATTGCATCTGACCATAACCCCATAATAGGTGATTTTAAATACAAAGCTAAAATAATAAAAGAACGGCGAAATACCAAAAGATACAACATAAGAACCTTGAAAGAACCATATAAACGAGACAATCTAATAGAGGCACCGAAAGAGAGTTTTGAAGCAAAGATGCCATCCGATGATCAAACTGAAGAAGATTGCTGGAAAACGATTGAAACAAACATAAAGGCAACTACAGAAAAGGTAATTGGATACAACAGACATGAAGCCAGAAAACCGTGGATGACGAAAGAAATACTCAACAGAATTAAAGATAGACGAATAGCAAAGTTGGAAAATAATGACATAAAATACAAATACAATAGATATTAGAAATAAGATAAGGCAAGCAAAGGAACAGTGGCTGACTGAGCAATGTCACAAAGCTGAAAGATTGCACGAAATGCACGATTCCTTCCATAATTTCCATAAAAAATTCAAGGAAATTACAAGTTGCTATAACAAAATGAATGTAAAATCCATTCGACATAATAACAAAATAATAACAGACAACGAACAACTACGTCTGACATGGGAAAATTATATAAAAGATCTATATCAAAATGTTCGTATAGCAGCACAAAATTTAACTCAACAGAAAGATATAACTGGCCTCCCAAAACTTGTTTCAGAAGTAGAATATGCTGTAGCAAATCTAAAAGACGGAAAAACTCCTGGTGAAGATATAATTCATGCAGAAGTTCTAAAATTAATGGACCCAAAAATCTTATGTCGATTATTTAATAAGATCTATGACTTTGGTATTATTCCTACGGGATGGTTAAGATCAATATTTATAGCGTTACCAAAAAAGAACAAGACCTATAACTGCGGTGATCATAGACTCATAAGTTTAATGAGCCGTGCATTAAAAGCATTTTTAAGAATTCTGCACTATAGAATATATAGGAAATGCGAAGAGCACAGCGGCAGCACACAATTTGGATTTAAGAGAGCAATGGGTACAAGGGAGGCTATGTATTGCCTACAATTATTGACTCAAAAATGTTACGATCAACGTAAAGACGTGTTTATAGTTTTCATTGATTATCAGAAAGCTTTCGATAGCATTAAGCATGAGCACATGATGGAAGTGCTACAACAAATTGGCCTTGATACAAAAGATCTTAGAGTTTAAAAAAAATTGTATTGGAATCAGACAGCAATACTTCGTATTAACTACTTTTTAGATACGCAAGAATTAGAAATAACAAACGGGGTTCGCCAAGGTTGTATTTTGTCTTCTCTACTATTCAACGTATACTGAGATGATTTTTCAGAAGGCGCTGGACAGTCAGCAAAAAGGTATAAAAATAAACGGAATCCCAATAAACAATATACGTTATGCTGATGACACTGCCATCTTAACAAACGATTTGGAAGATCTACAGCAGTTTCTAAACAAAATTAATAGGTAAGGAAAAGATAGGTAAGGAATATGGACTCAAAATCAACACCGAAAAGACAAAATTCATGATCATCAGCAGAGAACAGCATAATTAGGCCCAAATAATGATTGAGGATAATCATAGAAAGGGTCAATAAATTCAAGTACCTTGGTTGTAACATCAATGACAAATTGGATAGCGATATGGAAATAAAAATACGGACGGCGATGGCAAGAAATACATTTATTGAATTTCAAAGATATCTTTGTCGAAGAGAAGTCTAATTGGACATAAGACTTCGTATGGTAAAATGCTATATTTGGCCCATAATAACATATGGGGCCGAAACATGGTCAATCAAAATAAAATCCATAGAGAACCGTATAGAGGGTTTTGAGATGTGGACACTCCGCAGGTTATTAAAGATTCCTAAGGTGGACTGAATAACGAATGAGGAAGTACTTAGAAAAGCCGGCGTCGAGCGTGTGTTATTAAAAAATATAAAACAACGCAAGATCTCTTATTTGGGCCACATACTCCGAGGTAATAAATATGATATCCTAAGACTAATATTAATGGGTAAAATAGAAGGTAGAAGAGGTCCAGGCCGAAAACGGCATTCATGGTTGCGCGATATCAAGAACTGGTGTGGAGTGAAAAACGTGGGTGATATATTCGCACTAGCTACGAAGGGGCAATTACGTATTACAGAATGAGTGGATGATCGCCTACACGCTGTAAGCGTTTGACACGAGAAGAAGAAGAATAGTACTTTGTTCCACCAGCTGCTTTTGAAACATTTCTTATCGAACATTCAACTCAAAAAATATTTCAAGTTTTGTTCAAATAGACACATTGAAATTAGTTTCGATTTCTTAATCAAATCCCGACGCGTATCCTATATTATATCTATCGGAAAGGAAGGACAATTTCCTTCCTCATATTTCATATGAGAATCTGACACAAACATTTCGTCATCCGGTCTAAAATAAGTCTGCGATCAAACACTGATGACGGCCCAATATATCGAAACAATCGCCTTTGTATTTACACTGGCAATCGAGTTTATAAAACGTATTTCGTTTGCTATGATCTTTCATCAAGCTAAGTTTAATACAATTGGAAAAAATAATGGTAGAAATAGAATATTAATTAGTTAATTGTAGAAGAATGCATTTTTTAGTTTGCCAAAAAGGGCACGTATTGTATTTTTGGAATAACTTTCGTAATAATTATATCGTGTTTGTAGCAGTATAGAATGTTCAAATAAAATTCACTAATACCTGGGTTGAAAAAATGTATCAATTTTTATTATCTACTAGCGGACCCGACAGACGTTGTCCTGCCATGACATTCCAAGCTATCAGGATAAACGAATTAATGCATATACAAAAATTCACTCAAGTCGATCCATCCGTTGAGTTGCAGTATATTAATAATAAATTGAAATTGAAATACTATTAACTCTTCGTAAGTTTCAGGTGGCTTATGATGAATAATACCATTTAATTTTTGAATTAACGTTGAATCAATATGAATTATTTCTAATTGTAAATTCCTGATTTCAATTTATTTCAAAATTAAATCAGAACTTCCTCAATTTCTGAAATAACTTTGAAATGTCAGAAGGCATAATTTCTACTTGAAGTCAGAAATTTCCAAATAGAAATGATGCATTTTGATATTTCGCCCATTTCAAAATTGATTTAGAAATTAAGTTATCACTCTTAATAATGGGATAACCGCCCAGAACATACTCGTTTAGTTAATATGTTAAGTTTCACTCAGTGAAACTTAATCGATATAACATATATTATATCGTTAGGTAGCTCTTTGCACATTTGATTGACTGCCACGACCTGTCAGGTCGTCTTCTCCTCGGCATTGTAAATTGTAATCAATAAAAGTGAGAAAAGATCTCGCGCACTCAGAGGTAAATTTTCAATATCACAAAAGGTCAAAAAAAAAGAGCACATAATTTGAAATGTCACTGTCACAAAAGATCACCACAGTAAAGAAAGTTCTCGCGCACGTAGCGGTAATCGCCACTCACGAATATAGAAGGATGCACTCTTTGTATGAGGTATCGATCGACATAGACTATATGTCATAGAGGATAGATCGATACATTAGTTGGTTGTCAAATGTCAAATATTATGGTAGCTTTCAGAATTTAAATTTGTGAACAACCTTAGGATTTATCAATCTATATGGAAATAATCTGATAGATATTAAACAACTGTAGTTAGCTAAAATTTAGTTCTTTTTTTACCCCTAAGAATAAATATGTAGTAACAAAGATATAAAAATTCTAACTGGTTATTCATTTTAAACTATTCTCTCAATTTGATTTCTGAACGACGGCGGACACATATTTAATTCCGAGGTGAGTTGTTACCGATTTGTCGGCACAATAATCAATTGCCGGATCATAGTGGAATGCAGCTCGTTCAAGAATCACAGAAGCACTGCGTCTGCGGATTCGCTCAATTTCATTATGTCGTGCTTGCTATTGTTGTGATTGATGTGCACGAACTTGTTGCATTCTGAGCCTATTTACTTTTCATTGCCGCTCACTAAAGAATGCAATTCTGACATAGCAATACGACTATTTTCTTGATCTGTCTCTCTCTGGTCATTAGTGCGGTTAACACGTGAGGTAGCTCTTCGTACATTTGACTGACTGCGACGACCTAAGTCAGGTCGTCTTCTCCTTGGCATCGTAACGTAATATAATAAATTGAAGTGAAGAAAATTCGCGCTCACTTAACAGTAAAGTGTCACTATCACCAAAATATCAACAAAAAAAGAGCACACTACTTGGAATGTCACTACCACAAAGCATCACAAAAGCAAAAAAATTCTCGCGCACGTAGCTGTAATCGTTACTAACAAACATAGATGTACTCATAAAATATCGCAACCATGATAGTAACACAATTTTGTTAATAGGAAAACTTTTTTCCGTGTTTTGAGGTTAGCTCCGTGGTTGTCAAAAATTATGGTTGCGTTCTGAAACTCAAGTTGTGACCAAACTTAAAGATTTATCAAACTTAAAAAAATTGTCTGATACGGTAACAACTGAAGTTAGCTAAAATAAAGTTACGCAAATTTGAAAATTGATTGAAAATCAGTACTACTGATGATTTATTACATTTTGTGACTATCCGATTCTGTCACGTTCGCTATTTACTTTTGTTTAGTTTCGGAACGCGACATCAAATCCTCCAAAGCGCACGCGAATAATTTAATATGAACTTTATCGGATAGTAGTAGAGTTCAAATTGACTCCACATTTTATTTAGAAACGTTTGTATGGGAAATAGAAAAGTGCTGTTTTTAGAGTTTTCCCGGCAATTATTCGATTTTTTCTCGCCTTTTAAACCTTCCCTGGAACTCCACGAACATTTCAAGACTAAGATAAGGTAAATCCGTTCAGTCCGATAAAGTTCATATTAACTCCACATTTTATTTAGAAACGTTTGTATGGGAAATAGAAAAGTAGTTTTAGCGAGACTAACGCACAGCAATTCATTTTTATATATATAGATGAATATTATTGTCAGAAACCATAAAAAGTATTTTGTACATTCAAAAGTCTTTTGATATGATATACTGCATACTATTTATAAGATTTATAATTATCACATAAGTAGTATAAAGTATAAGTATCACTAAAGCCGTATAAAATGACTATTGATGAGAGATATTTATACAGGAGATTTTTAACCGGTGACAGGAGTCCTTATTATCATGACTAGATCGCCACGCCTCACTCTAATTGATGACATTGTTTATATTTGTGTTATTTTATATTTTTGATCGATAGGTGATTATGTTTCATCTGTAACTTGTTTTTGACTCAATTTTGACCAACTTTTTAAACTAAAGGATAGCCTCTAATTACCCTAAAAGTCAAACAAAATGGTCATACAGAGACCAATTTATAAAAATAAAGTGAGTAGGTACTCACCAAACATATTAGAATATTTTATTCATACAAAGGTCATTATAATATTAAAAGTTAAATTGTGTTTATACAAAAAATGAAAAAAGATATTAGGGTAAAAATTTTGGCTTATAACTTTTCCTAGAATATTCAATCTGGGGACATTCTCGCTTGATGCTACAACCTTACTCAGCCAACATACTGACATCCCATCTACCTTGATGCCTTGCCTCCATGACCTTCAAATCTTGATGGAATCGCTCACCCTGTTCATCACTAAGAGCGCCAAGATTTTCTGGAAAGTTAGCAAAGTGGCTATGTAAGAAATGCAGTTTGATACTCATGTTACAGCCAAGCTTTTTAAAGCTTTCTAAGAACTGTTGAACAATTTCGACGTAATTCTGTGTGTTTCCAAGAAAGTCCTCGACAAAATTTTTTAATGCCACCCAAGCATTCTTTTCAAGTTCGGTCATTGTTTCAATGAAACGTTCATCTTTAATAAGTTGCCGAATCTGTGGCCCATCAAATACACCAGCCTTTATCTTCTCATATGTCAAGCTAGGAAATGCCGAAATGATTTACTTAAAAGAGTCCCCTTTAGTTGACAAAGCT
Source organism: Henosepilachna vigintioctopunctata (assembly GCA_030704895.1). Taxonomy (NCBI): domain Eukaryota; kingdom Metazoa; phylum Arthropoda; class Insecta; order Coleoptera; family Coccinellidae; genus Henosepilachna; species Henosepilachna vigintioctopunctata. Next base: position 1,465,937 of record JARQZJ010000012.1, read on the forward strand.
TCAACAAATTGCTAATACAGCCTTAAAATCGAAGTCCACAGAAATTATGTTACAAATGGTTCCCAAGTGATCTGTACATATAATACAAATGTAAAGGATTACTGTCTGTACGTGGAAGATATAATAGAAAAAATATTATTAGGACAATAGCACCAAAAGCAATGATTATTGGAATTTTTGTCTGTTTATCTTTGCGTTTAAGCAGTCTTATCTCAAAAACGTCTTATCTGAATCACATGTGGTTAGGTCACTACTGTATGCTTCACTCAACATTTAGTGTTTGCTACATGTCAATCAGTTTATAAATAAAAAAGTTATGCTAATTTAAAATCTCACGTCGAACATTTGTTAAACTATCTGTAGGTATCTATCTATTTTTCTCTGTTCAGTAACGTTGGCTGAAACTTCTTTGGAGCCTACTAACTAAAGTAAAAACTTTACCTAAAAACTGTTGACCTGAAAACCACCAACCTAAAACCAAAACAGCGATCTAAACAATAACTATCAGCAACCTAAGTTACTGCTAAAACAGTTACCGATATTCCGGTGACTTAAAATCTCGGATAAGCATCACTAAAATTTACCGTTCGAAGATGAACGAAAATTCGAAACTAATAACGTATATTTTAATACTGAAATTTATTTTTTTTCTGTGACAGTTAAATATGTTGTAAGTATAGTAACATGTGTTATTGAGCTAAACTGTCCAGTAGTGTTGTTGGAATCATTTCTATTTATACACTCATATTTCACAAAAATAAATAAATATACAAAATTACAAAACTATATATTGAACATGAAGTATGAAAAACTCATCAACACCTAAATGTTAAAAATAGAATTTCAAAACCTCATCAACGATTATGTTGATTATTTTGATAATGTATCAAAATAGAAATGAAATTTGAAACTCTCATCAACGATCGGATGGTATTAAAATAGAATTCGGAAACATCAACAGCTAGATATTGAGAATGAAATTTAAAAACCTCATCATTTATTTAGAAATATTTTTTGATGACATCAAAATTGAATTTGTCAAAATAGTAAGACATTTTTGAGTATCTCCAAACTAAAATTCTAAGTATACTTACGACTCTAAATTAATTTCTCTTCTATCAGTGCAAGATCCCAGAGCGATCTGATATAGCTTATTTTCAAATGGGTGAAACCTTAGGCTCTGAGTAGTGTCTCATGTGCTCTGAATACCTGGGGCTTGTGGAGCTCTCCTTGTGACACCTGGGCAGGTAGCCGGTGAGAAAAGTGAATAAGAATAAGAGTAACTGAACTTGTATATGTTTTGTAGGATAATTCCTGAAGTAGTAATCATAAGTGTCAGATACTTTCCATGGACCAGAAATTTTGTCAGACGCTTTAAAGCTTTTCAAAAAAATATGACTTCTGTTATTATTACATGCCAGATTTTTGAAGTGAAAACTTCTTTAGCGTCGCTGTGTAGTTTTTTTGGAATGGGTAAAAATTTCTAAACTCGCGTCAGGACACGTGACCTGATCTAGAATTCGTAACACGGATGGAGAGAGGGCAGACGGCGCAAGGCGCTTGCGCGAATGTTCGGGTGTATTTTTCATTCAATTGTCAAAGTTTACGTGCGCATGTAAATGATCTAGCAATTGACGCTCTTGTTAAAAAGATGAATGTGTTAGTTTTATCAAAAACTCATATGGATAACGATGAAATAATTGACATTCCGAATTTCAACTTTGTTGCAATTTTCAGAAGAAATAAGCGTCCAGCGGGAGAAGTAGCTATTTATCAAAATATGAACACAGTTCATTATTGTACAAATTATATGGATGTGCATGTGAAATACAACAGCATGTTTAATGCTACTGTTTCTGATATCGGTGATATTTGTATAAGTCGTTGCCACTCTGGTGATAATCAGTTTATTATTATGGTTGCCGTATACATCTCTCCAGATAAGTCATTGCGTGCTATACGAGACTTCTTGTACGAAAATCTATTTATTTATTCTCATGACGCATCTGCATTGCTTCAAAAAAAATTGGAAAAAGCTTTGATGAATTGCCAATGATTTTGAGTGGAGATTTCAACATAAACTTTGCAGACGATAGAAATCAACTATTAATTGAATTTTTAAATAATGAATTTGGTTTAACTATGTCAAATGATCGCAATCTTAGCACAACGAAATACAAAAGTACTATTGATGCGGTCTTTATTAGACTCTTAAAAAGGTTTGAATCAAAACTGTTCGTTTCTTACTTCAGCTATCATAAACCTATCGTATCAGTTTTAGAGATTAGCGATGATGGTTCTGGTAAAGATGATGATGAAAAAGTCGTTAAAATTATGGATGGAAGTTGATTTTCCTAAGAGAATAAACTTTTTAATGTAAAATAATTGTAATAGTTCTGAAGTATTAACTTTTTAATGTAATATAAATTGTCATGTTTGTCTACGATAACGCAATAAATGAATATTGTATTCCACCACATAAATAATAATACTTTTATACTGATAAAAATTGCAAAATGTGCAAAATTATTCTCTAACCATTCCAAAATATCAAAAATGCACAACATATATATTCAAGTTTTCACTTCTGCCGGCACTCCGGAGTGCAACCGTTTTTTTAATATGTCATTTTTTGATCTGACATGTAGAAGCGGAGTTTATATATTTCTGTAGAGCTTTGAAGCGTCTGACAAACGTTCTAGTCCATGGAGAGTGTCTTATGGTTACTACTTCAAAAAACTATTAACAAAACATATATAAAAAAGAGTCATACAAATTTAAATTGCTTTTACTTTTAGTTGCGTTTCTCATCTCATCTCACTTTCCCAGGAATCACAATGCTAGATCCACAAACACGCAGGTATTCTAAGTACATGAGAGGCTACTAAGGACCTAAGGTTTCATCCATGTGAAAATGAGTATGTCAGATCACTCTGGGATATTACTCTATTTATTTATAATCGCGGATGATAAAAACGACCTAGGATATAATCGAAAAACAATCCAACAACAGCTGTCATCACAAAAATCATCTCTCCATATATACTAATAGACAAGGAAGAAATATAATTGAAAATTAATATGAAGCTGATATAAAACAACATTGAAACTGACAGAGGTTGGAGTCGAGTTGTTATTTAATGGAGAACAACCTAAAATGAAGAACTACTGGACAACAAGGCAGAAAGCTAGACATAACTCCATTCTCCATAAAATGTATGTTCAAATATTAAACTACCTTAAATGGTAAAGACGGCACCGTTTCCAAGATCAACACGATTTTTTTTCAAAACTAAACAAATTTGACATATATTTGACATACTGTATTAGTGGCCTTAATTTACTTCAAATTCATTCAATTAGTAAATTAAAATTAAAACACTTGACTTAAGCTTCACTGAGTGTAGGAACTGAGTTAATACTGTTATTATTCTTGATAATGGACTAACCACCCGAATCATATGTATAGTTGATAATATACTCAGTGACACTTGAGCCAACTGTTTCCATTTTAATTTCCTATTATTCAACATAATGTTTCAACAAGTGATAACCTTCCTGTCATTTATTCTTTGATGTAAGTAATAAGTATATTTGTTGTGCAGGTATTTTTCCAGTCCGAAGAAGCCATTGTTGTGCGGAAACGTACGACACTTTCATTGAATTGCAATGAAATTTTGTGTAAATGGAAAGGAAAACAGTGTTTCCTTACCATTTCATGGATTGAAAAACTAAGTTGAAAAATAAGTCTTTAATAATTAGTCATAATAAGTCTTTCATATATATATATATATATATATATATATATATATATATATATATATATATATATATATATATATATATATATATATATATATATATATATATATATATATATATATATATATATATATATATATATATATATATATATATATATATATATATATATATATATATATATAAATTAAGTACAAGATTTGTCAGGCTGATAAAGGAGTTAAGAGTTTTCGGTATTTACCTGAGATTTACGTTGCTTGTTTATTTGTAACAGCCGTTTACATATGTTTCAAGCTAATTGGCTCTCATCAGAACGGCGTAGTTCAAGTTATTAGATGTTCACACTTGAAAGTTGATTAAAAAGAAAAAACACAGAACAAAACAACACAAAATTCCACGTGAGGAATCTACATCATTTTTGATTTAAAATTGAGTATCTTGACCAAGCTGTTACAGCTATATTTTCAGACTGAATCAATGTCTACCTGCGATGAGATATTTATACCTTCAAGAAATTTTGTACCGACAATATGATAAATTAAGAACAAGGTTTGTCAGGCTGAAAAAGGAGTTGAGAGTTTCTCACGTGGAATTTTGTGTTGTTTTGTTCTGTGTTTTTTCTTTTTAATCAACTTTCAAGTGTGAATATCTAATAACTTGAACTACGCCGTTCTGATGAGAGCCAATTAGCTTGAAACATATGTAAACGGCTATTACAAATAAACAAACAACGTGAATCTCAGGTAAATACCGAAAACTCCTAACTATATATATATATATATATATATATATATATATATATATATATATATATATATATATATAAAGGGTGTTTTTTTAGAGGTATAGAACTTTAAATTGCAATAACAACGATGGATCATTCGATTGACTAGAATTGTTTTTTATTCGAAAGATAATCTTGTTACATTTTGAATATGATTTCTGGTATATGACCGCCACGGTTGGCTCTGATGTAGTCCAATCTGGACGTCCAATTTTCGATGACTTTTTTCAACATTTGTGGCCGTCTATCGGCAATAACACGGCGAATATTGTCTTCCAAATGGTCAAGCGTTTGTGGCTTATGCGCATAGACCAATGACTCCACATAGCCCCACATAAAGTAGTCTAGCGGTGTTGAATCACAAGATCTTGGAGTCCAATTCACAGGTCCAAAGCGTGAAATTAGGCGGTCACCAAACGTGTCTTTCAATCAATCGATTGTGGCACGAGCTGTGTGACATGTTGCGCCGTCTTGTTGAAACCACAGCTCCTGAACATCATGGTTGTTCAATTCAGGAATGAAAAAGTTAGTAATCATGGCTCTATACCGATCACCATAGACTGTAACGTTCTGGCCATCATCGTTTTTGAAGAAGTACGGACCAATGATTCCACCAGCCCATAAAGCGCACCAAACAGTCAGTTTTTCTAGATGTAACGGTGTTTTGACATGCACTTGAGGATTATCTTCAATCCAAATGCGGCAGTTTTGTTTGTTGACATAGCCATTCAACCAGGAGTGCGCTTCATCGCTGAACAAAATTCGCCCGATACGTATTCCGCACAGAACCATTATTTTCAAAATAAAATTGCACTATTTGCAAGCGTTGTTCAGGCCTGAGTCTATTCATGATTAATTGCCTAACCAAACTGAGAATAAGTCATTTCTCAGCTGTTAAATCGGTCGCCATCTTCAACAGTAATGTCAACTTAAAGTTCTATACCTGTAAGAAAACACCCGTTATATAGACTATACGGAGATATTACTCTCAGGAAGTTATCTAAACAGAAGTTTGTCAACGAAAACACAACCCATCACTTGAATACGAAGTGAATATTTAGTGCGTTTCGAAGCACATCGAACTTGTTGGAAAAACTATACAGAGCTGTTTCATCCTATTATGCGAATTATCAGTGCCTACATCCAAACAATCTAGTTTCCATGTGCTTTCAAAATGCACCAAGGCACCATCTCTTTGAAATACAGGATTTTACGGTAAAATACTCTTCCTTTTTGTGCATAAAGAGAGAAATTAATTTTTCTCTGGTCAATCGATTTCTGTTACTCTGGACAAATCATTCCGAATAGCTTTATCAGATGAGCTATTAAATTTTACGACCAGAAGTCTCTTAAAACCGATATAAATGCACCGATATGAAATTACCATTCCTTTATTCCGCCATGAATCAATATATTTTATAATAATATTTTTTGATACTAATTCAGACATGGTATATAGAAACAGGAGTATATTTCTCTCATATATTTGAACTTTTCGGACAATGAATTCAAGAGAATGCGACTAACTATTAATTATAATCACTACATAGAATAAAACAAAGTCGCTTTCTCTCTCACTATATCCCTATTTATGTTTAAATCTTCAAAATACGCAACGGATTTTGATGCGGTTTTTTTTAATAGATAGAGTGTTGAAGAGGAAGGTTTATATGTATGATAACATCCATTAAATAGTGGAGAAATATGGTCGTTTTTGAGGTTTCTAATGTGATGTCGTGAATGAATACATTCTTTCCACTTACATTGCAAACGCAGGCTGAACCCTACGAGATTTATCAAAATAATGTACTAAGTAATGTACACATTGAAAAGGTCTACAGAAAACTCTGGCAATGGTATATGTCTATCTCTTATGGATATCCCACTATAACATTTTTTGTTATACTTTTTTATATACTTTTTACGACAAATAATGGCTAATTTTCCAAGCGATTTCAACCAATACAGCATTAATTCTTATGCAATTAAATACCTTAAATACATTGTTGACTTAATATTGATCTAAATGGCCTCTGCAGCATATGATTTAAATGAATATTTTCGAAGATATTACAGATTTACAGAGAAAGCGACTTTGTTTTATACAATGTAGATATATATATATATATATATATATATATATATATATATATATATATATATATATATATACAGGTCATTCAATACTAGTAAATACTGAGACTCTTAATCGAAATATCGAAATATTTCAAATAAAACTCTCAGGGAGCTGTCTACACAAATGTTGTCAACGAGAACGAACCCATCAATTTCGAGAGTGAATATTAAGAGCGTTTCGAAAAATTCATCGATCTTGTTGAATGATAAAAGGATACAATTGTTTCATCATTATTATGAATCATCAGTCCATATTTAATCTATCAATCAAGAATCGGAAACTTTCAAAACGAACATAGGTCCTATACCAAATTGAGAGATATTCTACAGAATAAAATATTCACGTAGGCTCCCTCTATCGTCGAAAGGACGTATAAACTCTCCCTAGCGTTCAAGATTCCTACTCATGACAACAAGAGTGCGAGTGGAAGGCTTTGTAGATATTTCATTCGAACACAACAGAAAATTGTCTGAAATGTGTACGAATAATGCCATGCCTAATCGTTCCAGATCACGCCCAGCCGGGAAAAAGTGTAGCTAGTTCAAAGATTCAGAGGTCATTGAATGACCTGTGAACCTACTACTGAAACTTTCCGTCAATCATGTCGTATTCGATTATTTTTTGGGGAGGATCTTCATGTGTGTATCTTCTTAACACAAAAGTGGGCTTTGAGAACCATTGCCAAGCTTCTGTACAGGGAATCATGTAGGGGATTTTTCAACAAGTATTTCTCACGGCGTATGGACTGTATATACCGACTGCTCATGTTTTTATATACTCAGTCTCATTATTTTGGAGAACTGAAGAATGCGAATGCCAAACGTAGGATATTTCTATATTTGTAGCCAATGCATTGCTGAACGTTGAGAGAAAGAAGGACCCAGAGTTTGATCAGTATAGGGGCGAGAGGGGGCGCATCTGGAGGGGGAAGTTCCCAGGTTTGTTTTTCCCTCCAGTCAGTTGCCATCATGCTCTGGTCTGGAGAGCAGCGGGCCTTCGCAGTCGAGAGCTTCTTTTCTAACGGTCGCTCACTTGTTGCTACGCAACGTGCCTTCCACGCTCGCTTTAAAATTCCTCCTCACAGACTCGTTCCTGGTCGTAATTCGATTCTATCGTGGGTTAACTCATTTCGGGAGTGTGGAAGTATCGCTTACCCCAGAAATGGACTTCAACGGACCATCAGAACTCCGGAAAATATCGAAAGAGTGAGGCAGTCAGTTGTGCGTTCTCCCCGGCGCCGGCGTTCGGCTCGCAAACACGCAGCTGCTATGGGAATTTCTGACACCACTGTTCGACGAATTCTTAATGAAGACCTTCAATTTCATCCCTATAATTTGGCTGTTGTGCAAGAATCAACTGAACGCAATTTTGTTGCCCGTCAAAATGCATGTGAAAAACTGGTTGAAAACCTGCCTGAAGACGCGGTCTTTTTTTCAGTGACGAGGCTCACTTCCACATTTCTGGGGTTATTTGAAATCTCTGGTTTATGTCAATCGACCGGGGACCATAGCACACCTCAAGAACAACATTCGCGACGCCATTGCCAACACACCGATTGATATGCTGCAAAGAGTGGATACGAATTTCAAAAATCGACTTCATCTGTGTATGCGCAATGGGGATCGCCATTTATCCGACTGCATGAAAAAAAAATTGGGATATTGTATTCCCAAATAAAAAAAATAATTGAAAAAAACAATAATTGAAATTATTTTGTTTTTATTGTTATATTATTAATCATTTATACATATATGTATTCATTATTTATTATTTTATTACTATATTTATCATTATACGACTGCAGTTTCGTAGTATTACTACATTTTCAAGCACATTAATGTAACAATGCAAACATAAGCAGATATGTAGTATTACATAAAATATTGGATTTTAAAATATTTTGATAAAAACAAAGAGTATTTTCTCTATAATGCATTTTCAGAAAAAAAAAACGGATATCATTTTGACGAATTGACCATTTAGGGTTCTTAAAAGAGGAATGACCGATTGTAGAAATATTTTTATAAAGTCAGCGCTGCAGGCCATGACGACTCATTGTGCGTTTTTTTGTCAATCTATTCTGTTTAGTGCCCTTTGTGCTAGTACCGTATTCCTAACCCCTGTAGATCCTTTTCCACTGTCTCTTATTCATTTCGGCCTTGGTTTCCTCTTTCCCTTGTTCCAACAATCACTTTTAATATGACTTGTTCCCCTTTCCCAAACTTCCCCCACTTTCATACCGCTATATGTTTTCCCATAACATTTCTGCCGAATTTTACTGGTACCTGTCTACCTTTTGAATTCATTTTCCATAATTATAAGCCGTAAATAATCGTTGGCCTTTTTATTCATTTGTATACTTTTTTCTCTATAATCTTGAGAATGTTTTCGAATTCGAGTTAGGAAAGAACCCACCCATACTTTTTACAGTTTTCGCAATTCGTTTTCATATTTCATATTATTCTCTATCAATATCGTTCATTGTTACTGCGTTTTTTAAAGATTCAGCAATAACTAAATTATACTCAATATTTGAAAACTTAATGATTTGAAAAAACAACATAAATGACTTTGATCAACAAGTTATAATTTTTGTTATTATTATATTTTTCTTATTCAGCTATTACTGCCGAGTGATAATTTCATTGATGTAAAGTTTTGTGGCTTAGTTCGAACAATGATTTTCGAAACCTGTGAATAGCACGTGGTAACCCATTGATGTATTGGCCACCCAGATATCCAGATTTAACAATTATAGATTTCTTTCTCTGGAGATGAATCATACAAACAGTTCAAAACATACTCGAGACACAAGTATATTCAGGTAGATGATGATTCGCAAAGGCAACTAAGATATGAAGTGAAATCAATCTTTATGAAAAGAAATTGTATCTTATATTCAGTTGTATAATCGATTTTTTCAATTGATCGTTATTATCGTCAATTCATTGCGCGTAAAGTTGAATGTAATTTCGTTATTTTCATTGAATATTCATATTACTTTGAAAAATTTTGAATATTAAGTGATCATAACTTTGTTTCTGAATATAATTTTACGTTTTTATTTGTAATTATAAATCTATAAATTGATGTTTTGGTCATAGCTATTTTAAAAAATTTTGAATTCAACGGCTTAGTTCTATTTTCTATCAAAAACTCATTCTTGGGTATTTTTGCCATTCAGCGATCTTAAGCACAGAAAAGTATTTCAGTACCTGTGCTGTAAAAATTTGATTGAAAATTTTTAATTTTGCAAAAAATTAAAATTCGGTAATTATCAACCATTTTAAGGGATGTTTCCGAACGGGGTCATAAAATCCCTCCAATTATGACAAAATGCTGATAAATATATCAAAACATAATACCGTAAAGCTTAAGGCATTATTTTCGTACTTGGTCTCTAAATATTCGATCCAAATGAATAACGAATACAAAATGATGAAATTTTTGGATTTCAAAACACAAATGTGGAAGTTATTGTTAGATAAATAGAAAAAAGGGAAAACAAAACATACTCAGAAATAATATACCGGTTCTATAGGAGTCAACAGTAAGACTGGCGAAAGACAATATTTACCACCTTTTGAAATGTTTTTACGTTGCTTATGTGCTTCTACTTGTTTGTTAATATTCAAAGAACCACTGTAACGAGTTGACATTCAATGAATTGTTTCAATAAAATTGTATTATTATTATTATTATCTCATTTTTTTTCACTGTTAATGTAAATAATGTAATGTTATAATGTTAATAACTCAAACTTGAATAATTCAAAACATTGGCACCAATAAGGAACCCTGTGGTACACCATATTTTATCTCGTCAAATTTACTGGATTGGTATCACAAACCGTATTATTTTCTTGCAGCACTATAGTCCTAGGCTTCAGGGTTTCGTATTGTAAATTGTTTGGAACACTACTAAGACAATATGTATGAAATATTTGAAACGACTATTTTAGATTTAGAAGGTCTGGTCAATTTATCTTCATACAAACCACAATGATGTTTAGAAAGTACATCGAATTCGTCAGAAAATGATATGATTTTTAACTATATTGATTTTTGAAGTACACAAAATTATCATATATGAATGATTTTTTCGTGCATTGAATTGAAATCTTTAATTGATTGAGTAAGAAATTTGGTTCGAAGAAAATCAAATGTTTTCTAAACGAAATTCCCTTCAACACACTGAAAACCGAAGTAAAATATTTGGTAATGTAAAAACACTCAGCTGATGATTACTAAAGTGGTAGGAACGAATCGGAAAAACTCTTGCATTTTGTGTTTTTTAATCTTTTTCACTCTAGTTTGGCTGTAACTCACAATGAATCAGTAATTTAAATGTAACATACATTAACATAACATACATTCACCTGTGTGAATGTATGTCATGATAAATCCTAACAATAACGTATACATGCCACATTTTATGTGTTCATTTTTAATTTTCAGCAATGGAAGAGGTGTTACCAGAAGGAAAGAATTTCAAATTGTTACAAGATACCGAGCTACCAGAAGTCCTTGATTTTTTGAGCAATTTTTTACCAGACTCCCTCAAGGTAAATTTCAGTCTTCAACTCATTCTATTTAGGATAAGTAATTGGAATTTGTTACCTTTTCATTAGTACGCGTATTTTATAATTTTAAAATTTTTAATATTTTCAGTAATAACAGGCTTTAAAATTTAACACTTTCGACAAATTCGCAACGAAACGTCAATTAAAATGAAAAAATATTTTTCAAAGGTAAAACTGATATTAACAAATATATGATAGACATATATATATATATATATATATATATATATATATATATATATATATATATATATATATATATATATATATATATATATATATATATATATATATATATATATATATATATATATTTCGATGTTTTCAGCAATAAATGGCTTATTTTAATGTTAAAAATGTTATTTTCGTTGGAGTTTCGTTGTATATCACAACTTATTATTTGAATAATTAACATCGAAAATAAACTATTTTAAACGGGCAATTAATCAATTATATATATATATATATATATATATATATATATATATATATATATATATATATATATATATATATATATATATATAAGTGTGAAGGTTTCTTGGGAATGAGCACAGTTCAAAATTGATGGAATAATTGTTTATTCTACATATGTTTCGGCTCTAGGCCTTTTTCAAGAATATTACAGGTTCATGTTAGTTGGAAATTGACTATATATGTAGAATAAACAATTATTCCATCAATTTTAAACTGTGCTCATTCCCAAGAAACCTTCACACTTATGTTATTAAGCAAAGCACAAGAAAACTAAACGAAATATATATATATATATATATATATATATATATATATATATATATATATATATATATATATATATATATATATATATATATATATATATATATATATATATATATATATATATATATATATATATATATATATATATAAGGAAATGAAATTTTTGTGCTTATGGCACTGAATGAAATATTTAAGAAAATGAACACTAGAACATTCATTCGTTTCATAAAAATTTAAATTTACCAAAAGAATGTTATAGTAGAGCTAGATATGTGAACCTGTACGATGTGATGCCTCCATTCTTATCATCGTAAAGGTTCACATATCTAAGTCAACTATAACATTCTTTTGGTTAATTTGAATTTTTCGAATGAATATTTCATTCAGTGTCATAAGTACAAAAACTTTATTTCCTTAAAAATATCGACGAATAGACGCCTGAAATACGGGAAGAATCGCGAGCGTACTATTGACCCAACCTATTGTCATTTGAAAACATAATATGATGACATTTGTTAAATGGACGTTGCAATTTAGTAGATACCTACGGGTATAGAAGAGATGTGAACGTTCTATGCTTGGTGTGTCTATGATCTGAGAGATGTTTTCCATTAATTCCTATATGTGGAATTGTGAAGTATTCATTACTTGACGGTTTTCCACTTGAGTTATAATAAGATGCTTGGCGATTGAAGTCGTTGCTTCACTTCTGAATATTCTGAAATATCGAAATAATTCAAATGAAACACGTAGGGTGGTGTCCGCGCAAATGTTGAATCAATCAATGAAAACACAAACATTGTGCAAAACGTGCATTCCGAAGAACATCAAACTCGTTGGAAATAGCATAAAGCGCTGTTTTATCTCATTTTGGAAATGATCAGTGACATGTATCCAAACACCAGATCAATTGAGTTTCGATTTTCTTCATAAACGCACCATAGTCACCACAGGAGCGAGAAGTAAGACATTCACTGTGAGTGCCGATATCGATATGCTTGATGAAATGTATAAAGGTGAAAATTGGTCTACTAATATAACAATTAAACGCTTCAAGTTTTTTCGAGAGCAGAATTGCTAGGTTGGAAAGTTAGAAGGTAGAAAGTCCCAGTAACCAGAAAAATTTTTTTCTGTCTAATTAAATTTATTACCAAAATGTACGCGGACACAATTCCAAGACAAATGACTTATTATTGTTCAGTGTCGACAAGTGATTTTGATGTGATCTGTTTAAGTGAGACACGGTTAAAAAATGGTGTGTTTGACTCAGAACTCTTTCCGAATGATTATTCCGTCTACATATGTGTATTGGAATTTTCCTTCGACGGGGCGTTCTACCGGAGGTGGAGTTCTTGTAGCAGTCCACAATAGGTATTCATCGGAGTGCATAGATTTAGCTGATCCGCAAAACTTGCTTCCATCCATAGAACCAATAGGCTGCAAAGTTACAGCTGTATCATTAATACTTATTGCAATTGTTGTTTATATACCTCCACAAATTGATATGGTAACTTACGATTTATTCTTTGACTGTCTCTCAACTATTCCATCTGTAGTTGATAAGAAAGTATTTGGTGATACTTGTGGTACTTTGGTGATTTGGTTTGAAAGTAAGTATTGGTGATTTTAAGGCACCTCACTTTGCAAATAATTTGGCTTCTGATGGGAAATGTATAGCATTGAAATCTTTCACAGATTTCTCAACCCCAATCAATTCAATAATTTAGTCAATATTAATGGTAGACTACTAGATCTAGTTTTCTCAAATGCTCCATGTCAAATCCCTCCTTACAATCTCCTGATTGAAACCAAAGAGTTCAATTTTCATAAGGCTAATTTTCCGCCAATGTACCAAATGATATTGAATACCTCTTGGAATAGTGTATTCGAGTCACCTCAAAGTATCGATGTGACATGCGACAAGTTTTATGCAATATTAAATGATGTATTCTTACAAACTGTACCTTATAAAATCGAGAGAAAAAGACCTTTTTCTTATTTGTTTAATTCGAATATAATGAACAACATATCGAGAAAATAGAAGTAACTGAATAACTTCAAGAGGTATACTAATAACCTTTATCTGACAAGGTAAAAAAGTTTGAGAAAAACCATTAAGAATGGTATTGACTTGGCGTATAAAAATTTTATTCAAACAGCGGAAAATAATATCGTAGAAGAGGGTCCCTCTTGGTGAATTTTATTTGACATGGTGAACTTATCATAAACCTGCATCCATAGCTAACGCCTCTACTGAATATTTTAGTTCAGTATATGATACATCTTTGAACAAACAATTTATGTAATGTGAACGATACTGATGGTCATGAAGCGATATGTGAAACTCGAAATCAAATCATTATTGCCGCCAAGAAACTCTATAATAAACTTAATAATACCAAGTTTTATTGTGAAAGATTGTATCAATGCTCTTTCGGATTCATTAACACATATATTTAATCTCATAATAAGCAAAGCCACTTTTCCTAAAATATGGAAATCGGCCAAGATAGTACATGTCTTGAAAAAAGGTGATCCTTCTATCCGTCTATAATGCTATATATCCAGTCGTCAGATATAGCATTAATATTGAGCAACATGGATTCATGTCAATGAGATCTTGTTTAAGCAATCTAATGCTGTTTTCTCCGCACGTTTCTGAAGTACTCGACTCCGCCGGTCAAGTTGATGTGATATACACAGATTTTCAGAAAGCCTTTGATAAAGTTGCTCATGCGCTCTTTATACAGAAGTTACGCAACAAATCTGGATTCTCTGATAGCCTCATCGACCTTTTTCATTCTTACAGACGTCAATTCGTACAGCTGGAGGATATACAGTCTTCTGAGTTCATATCTACCTCTGGAATTCCTCAAAGGTCTAATCTTGGGCCACGTTGATTTATTCTGTTCATAAATGATCTGATGGATGATACTGACTCTCCAAATTTGATGTTTGTGGATGATTTGAAATTATATTATGAAATTAGATCACAGGTGAACTGTGCTCAACTTCAGTTCACAAGGAAAAAAGATCGAATTGAGTGTGATTATAGCGTCGGTGGTCAGGTTCTTCCTCGTTGACTAAAGACTGAACCAAGATGGTTTAGTCTTCGATCAGAAGCTTTCATTAATTCCACTCACCACCCAACTTATTTCATCTATCTCGAAAATATGTAGATTCGTTATACGCAATGGCAAATATTTCAATAATTCCTCAACATTCTTAGGAATATTTAATACCCTAATCCGTAGCAAGTTGGAGTATGGCAGCATAATCTGGCATCCTATTTTCACTTGCCATCAACGTCATTTTGAAGCCATTCTGAGAAGGTTTTTGAAATTCTTAGTTAGGAGGGAGGATAAAGTTTATCCACAGAGAGGAGTCAATTATAACGAATTATTGAGTAGATTTAGTTTAATCTCATTTCAGGGCAAGGGAGAAACTTTATCACTCAATGTTTTTTACAAATTACTGCACAACAGTATTGATGGTCCTCCTCTCTTCTCCGCTTTGAAATTTCGCGTTCGTAGGCAAAATTCTCGTACTATAGAATCAGTCCACCAAGAGACTCTAAGGACCAACTCGGTAATGCAATCTCCCATATGGTTTATGCAGTCTACATTCAATAGAGTTGCTAATAATTGTGACATTCACTTTGACTACATAGAAATTATTATTAGGAGTTATGTGAACAAGGAAATTGAATAAAATGAATTGATTAAGATTGAGTTCTTTGTAATATTTCATTAAATTCTCCTATTCAGTTATTAGTTACTATTTTAGTTTTTTATAGATAATATTGAGCTCTTTGTTATTTTTCTTTCATTTTATTTATTTAATTTTTATTCAACATTATGTTATAATTTTCTCTAATTGGGTTTTATACCTGTTGAGAATAAAGAGCTCATCAACGAACATCTTGTAAACATATCTTCATTAATAATTACATACTCACCTTAACGTGTTTATATATTTATAGGTGTTTGTTATATGTTAAAGAAAATGAAGATAGGTTTATTAAATGGAATAGTAACCATGAGTATTCAACAAGGAACAGGGATGTACTACTTATTCCTATGCATAAAACAGCTAAATTTGAGCACTCTGTCTATTATCAGAGTATTAAAATTTTCAACCATTTACCATCGAATTTGAAAGTACTAAAAGCTCATTTGTTTAAGAAGAGAGTTGAATCTCTTATGTTATGTTATGTTATAATATATAATGTTATGTTATAATATGTTATGTTATGTTATGTTATATTATGTTATGTTATGTTATGTTATGTTATGTTATGTTATGTTATGTCATAATAAGGGCAGAGTTAAATCTCTGCCCTTAACAAAGGTAAGACTATAGTGTGGCAGAGCATTTAGATGATTCGAATGTAGGCAATTATGTATGAATTAATTTTTTGTATCATATGTTTTTATATTTTTTTCACACAAATGTTCTTCACCATGTGAAATTGTCTCGAATGTTTAATATTTCTGAGGTAATTTTTTCTTTTCATTTCAAATAAAGTTGTATATATAAATTTAACCAATATTTTTAATTGAATCAATAATTTTGCTCGAGGGCTGAATGGAAGATCAGACTCAAAACTGAGTTTAGTCTTTTTGAGAGCATTATTCCTAGTTGTAATTATTGTATCAATTGAAATGAAGGTAATTCTACAATGTAAAGAATGTTTCTCAATAAATTTATTTTATTTATTATTATATTCTTATCTCTTTAAAAGGAGATATCAAACGAGTTTCAATACTAATGTAATGAAATGCGTTCCGAAAAACGAAATTTGGTACGTCCTTCCATAAATAGAAGGCAGGACTTGTAGGCCTTCTGTCCAAACTCCTCAGAGATATCTGTTATGTCTCCGAATGTGTCTTATCGCTCCTCCGTTTCGCACCGTAACGGTCAATTTGACTAATTTCGAAGAAAATTTATAGTTAGTGAATTCTGAAATTTTCATTAGAAATCTGGAAATAATTCGAATAAAACTAACAGGACTGAATGCTCAAGGATTAAGTTGAGAATGAATATCAGTGCGCTACAATGAAATTGTTTTGGTTTCAAAATCAGTCCTATCCTATGTCTACTCGTTTACTGAATGCAAAAACGACTATGAATCGAGAGGGCCGGCTTTCAAATACTTAAGAGACCAATTTCCTAAATTGAGTGATGCAAAGGTCAAGAAAGTTATCTTTGTTCGGCCACGAATACGTCAGCTTGTAAAGGACATTGCATTCGATTTAGTTTTGGAAAGGAAAGAAAATGAAGCTTGGGAAGGTCTCAGGGGATTTGATATATAGGGATACATACATACATATAGGGAAATATATAGGGATACATACAAAAGAGATGATAACTACCCTCAATTGATTACCGAACTTCAACAAAAATGCTACCAACTCGGCTGCAGTATGTCTCTAAAATTCCATTTTCTCCACCCCCATATGCAATTTGTCCCACCTGATCGCGGAAATGTCAGTGATGAGCAGAAGAACGGTTCCATGAAGATATTTCTGTGATGGAACGAAGATATCAGGTCCGCTGGAATGAAGTAATGCTTCCAGATTACTGTTGGTTTAAATAAAGAGATGCTCTAGAGGGCACTCACATAAGGAAAGCTAAAAGATCGCGACCAAAGGAATCAATTGATTCTTCGTAGATCGTAGATTCTAGAAAAATGTAGAGCTAATAAATTTTTTCCTCTGTCATATTCGTTTTTCTCAACCCAACATTAGTAGGAATTGACTCATGAAGTAGAGGAAACGTTCAGCTTTTTTTTTTGCGCAGTGTATTTAGTGCGTATATTTTTCTATTGTTTGTCCAAAATTTCTGTGAAAAATGGAATTGATAAAGGAGGTATATTCTGAAAACAATTTCACAAAATCTTCGAAATAGCGAATTTGACCTCCTTTCAAAATAAGTGCAAATGCATGCAACTCTTATTGCTTTCTGAAACCCAAAATTCAAAAATTATTGTGAAGAGTCGTAAAATCTTTCAGAATAGTCGACTAGCAATGCATTCGGATATTTTGAGGTTTTTTTTCACTTGAACATGTTGAAATCAAACTTACTCATTTTAAAAATTTTTCCTCAAAAAAAAATCATGACATCATTTTTGGAAATGGCCTCAATTGAGTGAGTAGCCTGAATACTAATATGTTTACAATGGAAATTTTACTTGAAATTAATTTATACCAGGTATATTTCAAGAACAAAAAATGCTCATTTAAATTTTTTTATTGAAAATATTAATGATCATGTTTAATGATCATGATCACTTTTGCGATCATGATCATTTATTCCAAGCATCGGTGATTGAAAAGGAATTTTTCTTTGCAACTATTTCACACCAAATTTAGTAGAACTAATTTTCATTAACTAACTAACACTCATTTTGATTAAGACAATATAACCTGTTTTTTCAAATTGGAAATTTTGGAGAAACAGTGGGAATACATTTTCTTCCTGATGTAAAACTCAAATTAGTCCACAGCCTTGTTTACCAATATATCGACAACTGCAGCTGTCTTTCAGGGGTTTCTGAACGAATATAACAAAAGTAGGATGCACAGAATACAAAACAATGCAATCAGATTTGTTTTCGACTTCTCTTGGCTTTAATATGCAAGCCGTTTTCCTCTGTGACGTCTGAGATGAAAATCAATTTCGGAGTTGATTGCATACTTCTAATCAAGAATGTTACTGAGCTTCGACTGCGATTCCGATAAGTCTAAACCACGATTATTTTTACACCTTCGGTTTCGATTTCGACTACGAAACTTTTAAATCGGAGGTTTCGCTTAAAAAAATAGCGGCTATACTACACCTTTTTGATGTGATTACGCGAAATATGAGTGACAATAATACTAATACCTCATGAACTATTCTACTTACACACACGATAAAACATACATTACAAATTGAAAACGGTAAACTAGACACAAATGAAAAATTTGAAACTGTAATACAAAATCTACCATTGACCAATTAAATTCAAGATCTGGTGACCTTCAATCAAACAATTTCTTCAACGTTTCCCGATACTTTTTCAACGTATCTGGATCCTCGTTGAAAATCTCAATTTAAAAATGAAGTTATTATAGAAATATTCGAAACAGGATTAACAACATTACTTCGTCTTCGTCAAATACGTCTAAAACAAGGCTGGAAATATTTACGTTCCTGTGAAAAAACGTAAAAGGATGAAGTTGCCAGTAGAAGCTAGCAATAGCAATGTCCGAACAGTTTTGTCGAGTAGTGATGAAGACGAGGACAATACCACATACGAAAAACAACCCGTTCTTGACAAACGTCTCATAATGGATAGTATACTGAATGAGAAGAGTAGAGAAAAACGTATTAATATTAGTGACGATCATTTATTGTGGTGTAAAGTAAAAGGAAAGACAAAATTCCAACCCTTTAAATCAACTGTCATAAGCTCAGGCCCGCCGCTAGCTGTTTCGTCGCCCGCGTGCAATACCGATTATGCCGCCCTATATATATACTATGAGAGTTTTGTCAAAAAAGGGATTATTATTTCTTGTATTTTTTTAATCAGAGTGGGGAAAAAGAAAAACAACTAAACGAAGATAAAACATTTATTTTAAATAATTGATTTAATTAATTCGTTATTTTTGTTTACTGATGTGAAAAATTTTGAACGTTTTCTATTTCTATTTATCTAGAAAAAATGTACTCTTCTTGCCTTTAAATTTGCTGAATCTTCTATCTACTTTCTTGTGTCCAAAATGTCTAAAATTTCATTTTAAATTGAAACTATTGCTAAAAAACTTAGTCTTTGCTAGAGCATTGTTGATTTTAAATAGTTTTTTATAATTTTTAATTTTGAAAAAGATCTTTCGCTAGATGCAACTGAGACCGGCAGTATAAGTAATATTTTTAGCGCTATTGCTGTGTTCGGAAATGTTGAAATTACGTCATTGGTAAAAGATAATACCGTCAATGTCTGATTATCTATTTAAATTCTCCTTAAGTTTTAGATTTAAACCTTTACAATGTTTCATCAACTCTTCATTGGAATAATTAAATAAGTTATTGCAGAAAAAAGCCAAATACGTCGGAAAATGTTTTTAACTCGTCGAATCTATGCTTTAAAGAAGTTGTTGTTTGATCTAGGATTCTAAAATAAAACTCTACTCTATATTTCATGTTGGGGTCTACTGAAACTTCATGAATGTGTTCATAGTTAAATTGTGTTGATTTTCTTCATAGACGGATTGTATTTATTGGAGGGAAATCTGTTTCTGCGTTGAGTTCATGAGCCACTTTGGAATCTTTTCACCACCTTTTTGTGGATGATGAAAAGAAAATATAAATTTCTTGAATTATATTAAAGAAATTCACAGTTTCATATGTAATATTTGTTGCATCGTTCACTACCAAATTGGGACTAAGTGCGGAGTATGGGACATAAAATGCGCGGTTATTGATTTCTAAAATTTTTTTGTAATCCATTGTGTTTCCACGCATAATAAATCCATTGTCATAACCTTGACTACGTAAGTTTTGAATATTGAGATTTAATTCTGAAAATAAATCCAACACAAAATTCAAAAAACCTGTGGTGCTGGTGATCAGACAGAAACCAATGAAATTTTCTTCGCGTATCTCGAAATTTTTTGTTCCATTATTTAAAATTACATGCCTGATACAACAGTAATTTTTCTGTGTGACTGAACTCCAAAATAATGGAAAAATATTTTGATTTCCTAACTTTGTCCAGTATATTTGTTTTTATGGTCTTGCCAAGCAACACAATTATTTCATTCTGAATTTGATCTCCCAAATAGTGATTCATACGACTTGAATCTGATTTCGAGCATTGAATTCTGTGAATGTGTTCCCGCATGACGGAATCAAAGGATGCTATCATTTCGAATGCTTTTAAAAAATTATCATTATCATGATCATATATTTTTGACGACCCTTTGAATGCCAGACTATTAATTAACTGTACTCACGATTTCACATTTTCGCGGTGGGAAACACTTGTTTCATGTCTTTTCAATGTTAATGACAAATGTTGCCAATCAGAAAAACCGTTCCAAGCAGACAAACTACTAGCAGATTCACCAAATATTTTACAACAGAAACAATATATTCTGAATCTTTTGAAATAGAGTAAATAAGCCATTCTGTTTTTCTTCCGCGATCATTTATAGGAAAGTTGCAGTTGTCTGTACGGTACCACGATGAACCAAAATATGAACAAGATCCTTAATCAAACTTGCAGGGCACAAACCGGGATCATCACCACAATCTAAAGTGCTACATGATACGGATAAAGATAAACTGCTTACTAAAAGGTTCTTCACTAGTACATTTTCTTGTTTAACTTGACGCTTCTTCCGAAGAACATATATCTTTCTCTTCGGTTAAATCCATAGCTCTTTGATGTGAGGCTGTGCTACTTCAACCTACCTCGATATCTTCGTGGAATTCCGTTTCCTTATTGCCTGACTTGCCAAAAATTTTTATTAAAGAACCCGCCATTTTTTCTTTGTGTTACTCTTTTTCTCGTTTTTGGTATCGAAATTGCGCTCCCGGAAGTTTTTTCCTTTTCTGCGGTTCCTGAAATTATTACAATATTATTCAAATTTATACAATAATAAGGCTGGAAAAGTTCAGTTGGACAAATAGGATTCGAACCCACGTAACATTTTCTACAATAAGTTGAATCCCAATCATAACATAACCAAATCATTAATTTTCGAAATTGATAAGATAATAAGTCAAAATTGAAGACAATTTTTTTTTCTAAAACGTTTGAATAGTCTATGAATAAACGTAGGTTAATACTTACTATAATTACTATTCCTTTGCACTCCTGTTTTATACTGACGGATGATTGAATTATAATAACACTAGACAAGTTTGAATATAAAAAAAATAAATTTAGCTGAAACCCACCTCAAAAGAACTATTAAAAAATAAGCGCAATTTATTGTGTCGGTCATTCCTCAAAAGGGATTCCCCTAACATCAACAGTCCCGTTTTCCATAGAGGCAGAGATGACGTTTGGTGTTGCATCTTAGTTTTGACGGATGTCAACAGACGACGGTGTTAACGTAATTCGGACAGATTTTTTACTTAACATTTATTTTAATAAACAATAGGTATTAGGACAATGACTTGAATTAGGTACGGGAAGAAATCGCTCAATTTGCCTTCCCCTGGACGAGCCGCCCGCGCGCGGTGCACGCGTTGCACGCCCGCTTGTAGCGGTCCTGCATAAGCTTAAATAATGTACAGTCATAATTTGCATAATGTTCATCAATGAAATGAACCCAATTAAATCATTGCCCGACTATTTGTCGTGTCCATCAGACTCGGTAGCTACCTAACTTTTCAGTGGATTTTTCGTATTTTCAGATTCTCGTTTAAAAAATTTATCAATCAAATTGTTGTTTTTATTTTCAGTTTCATCAAACTTTGAGAACCTATTTAAACGACCGTGTTTGGGACTTTCACTTCTACGTTAATAAAGAGTGGCCAGAACAGCCTGTGATTTTACATTTTCCTGGAATGACAAAAACGGTGAGTAAATATTTAAAAGCCATTCTACTCTGATAAATTCAAATTTTGAAAAAATTGAAAACACAAGGAAGATATAACATGCCTGTTATTTTCATGAATAGAGCCCTACAAGTTTGACTATTCAATATTGAATCATTTATATATTGATATTGCTTTATTAGTTTTTATATATGTAAATATTAGTATGCATGTGAAATATGTTCTATCTGGTTATCGATCGTACGAAATTAATAAATTTTAATATTACCGGATTTGCGGTCCATGAATAACTAAAATCCGATTTTCAATATTTCATTGTTTATTTTACAGCATTTTCAGGAAACATCTGTAAATTAAAGAATAAATATGAATTTTACATACCAACAAACACAAAATATCACACTATCTTTCTCAGATATAAAAATTGAACATAGAATGGGACATAGAAAATGAAAATAATTTCAAAATTTTACAGGTAGTAAATACCTTTCTTTTAGCCAGGGACATCAGGATAATGGGCCCCCTATATAAAATTCTTTTATTTGTTACCCAGGGCACATTAGGATAATGTGCCCTGTAGACAGAAGAACTCTAGACAAACAAGGTTATATACTTATTTTTGTCAATTCACTAACTATACATTGATGGCAAATATAATACATAATCCACATAAGAAACTCTTTAAGCATTAAATTTAAATTGATTATCGAGTTACCCTTCTAGATTCAAGTGGGGCAAAATGGTTAATCACTTCTTCAAAATCTATGGTATTGGGCATATCACATTCTGCGGACACATGAGCGACCATCTGGTTAATACTCTTGAATAATTAGAGTTCTTAATTCGTTTTGTATTCTTCTCTTTTTGGAGAAGAACGTTCTCCGCTGCAGTTAATTACAATCATGCTCAAAAATATTCTCAGTATCACGTTAGGAAATGTGTCTTCAGAGGGTTCACCGCTGCATTTAGTTACTATAATGCTCAAAAATATTCTCAATACAATTTCTACGTTAAAAACTATGTCTTCAATTTTGTTTTGATTTGACATATGTTATATTTTCTTTATATCATTACCAAGGACTACTTTGATTTATTTAGCGTTGATAGGGACCACTACGAGATTAAAAATATGAAACGAGGTTGATTTTCAATTGAAAGTATGTAAAATGACAAGTTGGAGTTATTATAGAGAGAAGTGTGACTTTAGAGTATTCACTTTTCCACAAGCTCAACAATCCTTGTGACAATCGCGAATTATCGCAGCTCTCAGGAGATTCGGTTCTTGATTTCAATCATCAGCAACGTAGAAAACCTTCGCTCACCCAAGTGAGTGCTTGGAAAAATGGTAAGGTATACCATTTTCACCAAGCCGATCTCTCGAAGTTTCGTACACCAAAATTACTCAAGTGTATTCACTTCGAATGCGTCTTCAAAATATCTTTCGTTTTGAAGTGCGATGAGTTTTTCTGAAACTCTGCCGGCATTCTACTTACATTCGTGATCGAAGAGTTTCGAATCAACATTTCTTGTTTCTGTAAATTCCGGAAAATAACGATGTCAATCAGTTAACATTTCAAACCATCCTTTATATCTTCTTTCTAGTTTTGCCTGACAGTGTCATCATTTGTATTTTTACTGAACTCTCTTGAAGTTGCAAATGTACAGTAATCATTGGTTTCAATTTGGTTTAACCCTAACTGAAATTGGGAAATAAAAGCACAAAACTTATATTGAAAGACAAAAATGTTTCTTACGTTTTCTTACTGCTTGTTTCCGGGACCTTAAAATTGTAAGTTCAGTTCTTATTTAAGTGTACAAAAACGTCGATTAGATAAGCTATGTTAAGTTGATGTATCCGGTCAGAAAACTTTTTTTTCGCTTGACAAAGCAAACCTTTACTTTGAGTACGTTCAATGTTCCCAACGACAAATGTATCCTTCGAAATACAACGTACTTCTAAATTAAATTGTATTTTCTCATGATCTGACTCCATTTCATGACACAATTTCTTGGAGAGCCTACTTAACGCACTATTTTTCATAAATGTAACAATTTTTATGGATTATATCATAGTATAAATGAGGCATATTATAATTGAACCATCCTTACCCATAGAATTTGATTTTTTTTATCTTGAAAATGAATGAATAAATTCATGATATGTAAACCAGTCTCGAAAGAAACAGTCAATACATAGATTTTAATGTTTTCAAATACTTTTTTCATTCAAATATATATTAATTCAATAATTCAAAAACCGCGAAGTTCGTCATCTAAGATCGATAGATTCGACCAATCATAAAAAATATGAATTGAAATAGTACTAAACTTTTTACAAAGTACACACTTTCAGCAATATCTTATCATATAAATGCCTTTATTGGTCAAAACTGTTTGTACATGTTGTCCATTTTTGACTCCAATGAATGGTTTCGTATACCCAACGTTGCAAGAAATGATGTTCTACTGTTATTGTTACACTGCGACTGATGTTATAAATTTTTTGCAAGCAATAGATTCTCAGAATTTGAATAGTACAAACACTTTGGTTTTATTAGTTTGTTATTAGTCGGTTGAATAACGTCATCAGAATGGAATTTTCAAAACTACATCGTACGTTTCGAGATTCGATAGGGTATTTGTATGCAAATCATCCAAAAGCGTTATAGCTAGAATGCATGACGAGCATTATCACCTCGAGAAATTTTGAGTATATTAGAAGAGAAAGAGGATCAACAAGATGCTAATCAAATCGATGCTGTATACATCCTCCAGGCAATTGACAATCTTTCAGAGAAAGAAGATGACGCTCTAGGTGATTACAATACTATGTGTACTGATATAGCTGGACCTTATGAAACCCACATCGATTTAGAGACATGGCCTGAAAATACGCAAGGTGAGAAGAACTATCGAAGAAGCCACCAAAATGTGTTCCAAACTGGAAAAAAAATTATCTAGCTATACACATTTTCCTACAAGTGTTGAAACTGCTATGACGCAAATATCGAAGAACGTGTATGTGGCTAGATACCTATTGATTATTTCCCTATTTTGTAGATATGAAGTTTTGATACAGATTGTGGTTTTCTCAAAAAAATAGATTTGTGAACTAACCGTTATTGGTTCACCCTAACGGTATCAGAATTCAGTATATTATTTGGTGTATTATTATTGACCGGATACCATTCTTTGCCTGCTACAAAATCATATTGGTAAAACGATGAAGATAAAAATGTACCAATTATGAAAAAATATCGTAACAAATTCTCTCATATAAAAAAAAATATCCATTATGTAGTAATGCTGATGTCAATTTCTAATGTGAATTACATCTTGTTAAGTTTCTAGTAACTCGAAGTCTAATACTACCAATTTTTTCTTACAATATTTTTGTCATTTTGAATATATTGGTAATTATTATAAACAGTAAAACCAATTTATATATATATATATATATATATATATATATATATATATATATATATATATATATATATATATATATATATATATGAAAATATAAAAAATATGAAAAAGTTTATTTTTGTTGACGTTTCGTTATTAGTTTTGACAAAGTTGTAATATAACAACGGAACGTCAACAAAAATAAACGTTTTCATATCAAAAGAGCCTGTTATTGCTAAAAACTTTCAAAATATATATATATATATATATATATATATATATATATATATATATATATATATATATATATATATACATATATAAGGAAATGAAATTTCTTTGTGCTTATGGCACTGAATGAAATATTTAAGAAAATGAACACTAGAACATTAATTTGAAAAATTGAAATTAATCAAGAGAATGTTATAGTAGAGCTAGATATGTGAACGTGTACGATGTGATGTCTCCATTATCCTTCAAGGGATAAATGTTAGAGAAATATTGAAATCGATGTCTCCATTATCCTTGAAAGATAATGGAGACATCACATCATACACGTTCACATATCTAGCTCTACTATATAATTCTCTTGATTAATTTCAATTTTTCAAATTAATGTTCTAGTGTTCATTTTCTTAAATATTTCATTCAGTGCCATAAGCACAAAAAAATTTCATTTCCTTAAAAATATCGCCGAATAGGCCCCTGAAATACGGGAATAAACGCGAGCGTACTACTAACGCAACCTATTGACATTTAAAAACATCGTTCGATGATATTTGTCAAATAGACATTGAATTCTAGTAGATACCTACGGGTATAGAAGATATGTGAAATTTCGATGCTTGGTGTCTCTGTAATCTGAGAGAGATGTTTTCTACTGATTTCTATAGATGGAATTGTAGAGTATTCATTACTCTACAATTTTTCACTTGAAGTCACAAGAAGATGCTTGGAGGTTGAAATCGTTACCTCACTTCGATGGACGTGGTGCGACTGACGAGTTCCTTGCAGAACGAAACATATAGGTCTCGCACTTCCATCAGGTGTGGCATCGATTTCAATATTTCTCTAACATTTATCCCTTGAAGGATAATGGAGACATCACATCGTACACGTTCACATATCTAGCTCTACTATAACATCCTCTTGATTAATTTCAATTTTTAATTTCATTTTCTTAAATATATATATATATATATATATATATATATATATATATATATATATATATATATATATATATATTGTGTAAAAATGTATATCAGTGTACAATTATACATAA
This sequence comes from Henosepilachna vigintioctopunctata, assembly GCA_030704895.1. Lineage (NCBI taxonomy): Eukaryota > Metazoa > Arthropoda > Insecta > Coleoptera > Coccinellidae > Henosepilachna > Henosepilachna vigintioctopunctata. The sequence goes on from JARQZJ010000012.1 coordinate 1,493,193, forward strand.
TATTGGATTACAGTTGACAACAGTAATATTGACAATTGTCAATATCATGAGTTTTTCATGGACTCAATAAATTACAGCTATTAATTGTATTGCATATATGTGTTTAGGATCGACTAAAATTATTAAGCATTTCGCGTGAATGTGATCTTGACACCTGGCGCATTCACCATTTTATTTATCGACAATATTAGGTAAATAAACTTCTCATTATTCTGTCCGTGAGTGATCGTGGGTTAAAAATGTCCGTGAGTGATTTTATAATAATTTTACTAAATTCATGAACAAAAACATTATTAATATCATCTATACAAATCATATATTATACAACATATATGAACGTTACATATGAAAGAGGCGTGCAGGTTTTTGTTTTGCTCTAAAATACTAATTTGAAGTATGTCTTTGACGCCTTACTGAGTTTTTTCGGTCTCTGTTTTTGTTTTGAATAACATGTGTTGTTAATTTTTGCTTCGCTCTATATATATATATATATATATATATATATATATATATATATATATATATATATATATATATATATATATATATATATATATATATATATATATATATATATATATATATATATATATATATATATATATATATATATATATATATATATATATATATATATATATATATATATATATATATATATATATATATATATATATATATATATATATATATATATATATATATATATAACCTATATAGGTTTATATATATATATATATATATATATATATAATTATAAACCTCCAGAGGTTTCAACGTACTTGCTGCATCATTCTAATTATCCTAACTTTGATTCATTTCTCAATAGTCACGTGCAAAAGCAAACGTCAACAATCAGGGCGGCATGATTTCTCGAATAAATGGCCGCTTTTACTCAGTTCCTAATTGGTTCATCATGGGATGAAGCCATGCCCATTACAGCTCGCTATAATTAACGAAGTTACAAAAAATAGGACCAACTTTTGCGTGCATATTCATTAATGGCTCTCAGTTATATCTATCAGCAAATAGAACCGAAGTAAACAAAAACTTGCGAACATCGCTATTAAAGTCTTATTTTCCATCATTTGGTTGAATGAATTGGAGAACACTCATATTTTCGCATATCTATATTTTTAATAAAATGCCTAGAGGACGTTTTCAATCATTTGCCATTATTTTAATATGAAATAAGGTTTATACGAAGGAAGGAATTAAATTTGAATTATAGGAAGGAATGGATCCTGATATGAACATCATGGAATGCTGGAAGAGTTTTGATATAGCATAATGCAGAGTAAACATAAAAGAATCATTGAAGAAACTGAAGCCATAAAAATTGGAAACATGCTGGAAAAATCTGTAGCCTATTCTGACTTCGGAAAATAACGAAGAATTGGTGTACGATGAATAGGACGAGATGAGTTGGAATTAAATGACATTCAGATGTTGCTTGAATCGCTCGATGAATTCACATTTGAATGAAACCCATTTGGAGGAAATGTTAAAAAATTCACAGACTATTGAGGAAGAGGCTTCAGCGAGCTCGAGAAACGTGATATTTAATTTGAAAATTCTTTGTGAATAAACCTTCCTAGGTTTATTATATATAATAGCATTGTGATTCTATTTATGAAAATTGATCCGTTTATGGAATAAAGTCTCATTTTGAAAAGGCAAATTGCTGAACTCATTGGTGAATATCACTCCGAATTGAAGGAACTTTCAAAAACTGCCAAGCAAGAAAAATTTACGAAATTAATTTATAAATCATTGTCTAATCCTGATGATAATAATTGATCAATACGATCCAAAACTTTATTAAAATAAATATTTTAATATAGTCTTTTCGTTTTGTCACCTATAGTCTAAGAGCTAGCAACGTTTTTGATAGAGAATTTCAGGTAGGCCAGTTTTTAGATATGTTATCTCTCTCATTCTCCCGGACGTCATAAGGGCGGTCTGGCTGGCGGTAGTGATTGCGTTAATCCTGTTTGCATCCTACCTATATAGGTAAAATATCGAATTTTCAATCATTTTTGTTTCAAGTTTTTTTTTTATTGTTTTTATTGAACTATTTGCAACATGTATCTACCATTGCCAGATATTGTTATTGTTGATTAAACCATTCCAGATGCTAATTTGAATTGAAAAAAGTTTTTTTTTCGTATCTTTAAGTATCTTCAAATCAAAAATTAATTTGCCAAACAATAATTCGATTATTAAACCTTCAGTCAGACCGATTTAAAAGTGAAAAGCGATTGGGCATGTTGGAAGAATACAGAAAATCACAAATTCTTTTACAGATAATAGCTGATTACAAGATGTTAGCAATCCAGAAGACGACGATGGTAATGAAAATGACAGCAGTGATGATGATGATGATAATTATCAATTTACAAAAAATATAATTTTTGTTCATTTTCATGATATTTTCTTGATTTTGTACAACAATAAATAATTATCTTGATACTGTATTAATTCACACATTAATTCAATAGATGTTCTTTATCTGTAATTTATTCTATAACCATTTCTAGACCAAGCAAAATGATCCCACATCACTTTTCATTTTTAAATTGGTCTGGCTGCAGGTTTGACAATCGAATTATGGTTCGGCAAATTAATTTTAGGTTTTTAGATACTTGAGTTGCACCATATGAAAATTTCAGCAATCATGAAATATTTTGAAAAAAATTTTTTATTCAATTCATTCTATGGTTCAATCAACAATAACGATATCTGGCAATATAAGATTCATATTCCAGAAACTTCAACATAAAGAATAAAAGAAAAACAAAACCTCTAAAAATGATTTGAAAAATCGATATTTTACCTGTACAGGTAGAATGCGGACTGATGAACGTAACCAGTACCGCCAACCAGACCGTCCTTATGAAGTCCGGGAGAGTGAGAGAGATAACATATCTAAAAACTGGCCTATCTGAAATGCTTGTTTTTCCGACGTAGCTAGCTCTCGTACTACTATGAACATATCACCTATAATCCCATATAAATTATCATTCCATATTCACGGTATTCTGTATTGGCGGCATATTTTCGGAACGTATACGCCGCCAATAAAGATCTTTTACTGTACTTTTATTTCAATTTAGGTAGGTGGATTCTAGCATTTTTGTGCATGCATAAAAGAAATCCGTCTTGCTTTGAATTAGCTACCAGGCCTTTTGACAAAAGTTGTAATCCGTAGGCATATTCTTATCACGTCTACTAGCTAAAATATGATTCTTTCTCTTGAACGATTTATGATGATATTTACAAATATCTATAGCTTGGTTTTCTGCACCTTGTGTTGTGGAATTCTTCGACAATTTGTTCAATAATCTTTTCAATATCTGAATAAATTCCTTGATAAGTCTAATGTCTCGGGAACAGGCTAACGCATCTTGAAAATGTATATTTTTGAAACTAAGATCGATGAGAGTTTCGACTACAAGGATATCAACATTTTACGTTTGTAGCAATCGTATTTTTATTTTTCCAGCTGCAAATTTTATATCGTTGATCAGTATGATCTAGTGTATCTTCACAATAGTTAAACTTGAAAGTCATGTCCTTAATATACTCGTACATCCAATGCACACTGGACGGTCCTAAGAATATATTAAAAATTCGATATTTTATTCTCATAACATCAATATATTGATCAAGACATCGATATTTGTCAACTGAATATCTATGTTTATTCACAATCGATGAGTATCTATCATTCCTAGTCCCTTCTCGTACACTCCCTCGGTAACGCTCATGACGTCAGTACAAGAGGTACACCTTCAATAATGATAATAATAATTACCTGAAACACATCGCTAAAGACTCAAGAGTGAGGGACAACAGGAGCCGATATGAATGGCAAACACCAGAGACAATTCAACATTCAACAGAAGATGTCAAATATTCTCATTAACGAAATACAAGGACAGACATGACGCTGTAGCAAATATTGTGCATCAAGCATTGGCATTAACATGACATCTTCTACAGAAGCAAAAGGTGCCTTACTACAAATACATTCCGGAGCCAATTCCGGAGAATGATAAATTTACACTCTACTGGGGGTGCACTTTCTTGACTGAACAAACAGTTCACCACAATACTCCTGACCTGATTCTTGTTGACAAAAGAGCTAGGGAAACTACATTTAAAAGAGCTAGGGAAACAGCCTCATTGAGAAGAATGAAAATAAAATCTCTAAATATCAAAGACGTGAAGTGCAAGTGCAGATACACCGGCACATGAGCGTGGTCAGGACTGTTACACTTATTCTTGAGATCAACTTTATAATCGCGAAACATCTCCCGAAAATTATCAGAGATCTAGGACTTTTCGAACATATCTTCAAGGAATTACAGAAATCAGTGCTGATTGCCACAGCAAGGTGTTTCAGGAAGTTTCTAGGAATATAACGGAAGTCAACGCCATGAAGATCGACGCTAATCATTCTGACATACAATATCTGAGATAAATGAAAGTTCTCCTGTGAAGGAGTGTGAAAGCCCAAAGGGTTGAAATCAGCGTTGATAATAATAATGAAGTGCCTTTATTAAGTACTATAATAATGCAGTATAACATAAGAAGACGCGGTTTAGCATAAAGGACTCAACTTAACCCTTATGAAATGAAAATCATAATAAAAAAATATATAAACAAAAATTTGTTCCTAACATACTAGAATCAAAAGATGATAACACTCTAGTAATTACGCTGAGCCATCTGCAAAGAACCACGCTAAAAACGCTAAACAGAAACTTCATTATAACTGAAACATCTCCTAAAACCACCTAACCGTTATTTAGGAATTTCCAACATGTTCCCAAACCTCAAATCATTATTTCTCAGAAGAACGCAAGATCGCAGAGTATAGTAAATTACCAGTATAGTTTTTGAAAAGATTATCTTCTCTTAGCCAACTCAGCTCATTTATTCCTGTAGAAGTTCTGTCATACTTGCACAAGTCATAAACAAAACAATAATAAGCCTTCTGTATCCTCTGTCTTGTAGACTTGTCACGGCATACAAGCAATGATAAATTGAAGTAAATCCATAGCTAAGGACCTAAAGAACCAACGTTTCACACAGCTTCTTCCGAAACAGAAATTCAAGCAAATGACGATTTTTCTTGAAGTTTCTCTTAGTTGTATACAGTTGGATATGAATGAAGACTTAAGAATTTGTGAAACCCTCACAAAGGTAAAATACCTGTGGTGATTTTTTTCAAAACATTTTTCTGAAAATAAAAGAAATATTATTCAGATCTGCAGTTTATTGCCTACTCCGAACGGCCTAAGGTTACGATGGGAATAGAATGCACCGGCACCACTAAGCCGAAAACGTATAAGGTCGCTTATGCTACCATCACGGCCTACTTCAAACAGACCATGAAGAGCGGAGTTCGGCAGTGTTGCCAAAATCGAGTTAGTGGTCTACTCTCCTAGTGGGTTGTTCCCAAAGTTTCAAGCATTATAACTATTTTTATATATTGCGAACGAATAAGAAATATTATTCGTATTTATTAGATATTGGGTTTTCATAACAAATTTATAATAGTTTATTTATAACAAATATTGTGTTTTGAGGCAAGTTCGGATTTGGAAAGAATGTCTTATTATTAAATAGATTTGTGAATAGCGATCTGTTTATTCGATGGTTATCGGTTATAATATCCAAAACAATGAAACTAGCATTTTGTACCGAAGTAATAATATTTTTTGTGATTGCTGGGATTTCTGAACATTTTATATTATGAACTGGTAATAATTTTACCACTACTGAAAAATTACCATAAGCTGAAGGATTCATGGACCCCAAAATTGATGCTACTAACGAATGGTCATTAGAAGCGACACCAATCAAACTAGTCTATTCATTAAAATCCTCTACAATCTAGTCTATTATTAATGTATATTTCATCTATTAATAGAACAATTTTTTCTGGGTCTTTGAAAAAGAGGTTTTAAAGACACAGAGGCATAATTTAAATAGTTTTTTGTATTTTTGTCACGAATTGCAAACAAATATTGAAGATATCTTTTTGTCGGGAAATTTAAGTAATTCCGCATTAAATCATGAACACAGAGAGAAAGAGTGTATAACATGAAAGACATAATTATTGTATTAGACGATTATCTTTTCTTCTTTGGAAGTGATAATTTTATTTGATCATTTAAAATTCGTAGGTTTTGTAAACAAGTAGCCCTCTTTTCTAAAAATCTTCAATCATATCGTAACTAATTTTAATCGATGCCTCATTTAAGGAGCATAAGCTTTTCTCGATTGAGCATTGATCCACACTGTCTGAAATATCTTTGTAACTTATCAACAAATTTTCTATTTGAGACCACCTATCCAATTTGAGGTCAATAGGTAAAATCCAACTTATATCAGTGTACAACCACTTTTTTCCGTTCAAAAATACTGTTACTAACATGTCTTCATTAACTGTAATTTGTTTACTTATTAATAATTTTTTCACTTAAATTATGGAGTAAAATCGAATTTTGTTGTTAACTGAACCCATTTTAACATTCCAACAATCAGGAATATTTATTTTACTGGAGTAATGAAGAATTAAATCTTTAAAATTGATACATTTTTTCACAAATAATGCGGTAAATTGGAAAAAATAGAAGGAATCGCGTGAGGGACTAATCTTGTTCTTTTAAGTATGCTTACACTCCCACCATGTGAAACAAATTTCTCTTCCCTGATGATACTAGTTTCAGAAAAATGAAAATCACTTAATACAACTGAATATTTTGTTAGGACCCAATTATCTCGTGGTATAGATTTCATCCATTTACTCTTCAAAAATTCATTTATAGGGAAACTAAAGGTCGATACTATCGCCCACCCCCTTCAGGGTGATGTTATAATTTGATTTACAACCAAGAATGCAACAAGTTTTCGTCTTAGAAACTCAGCTATTTCAAGCTGGAAACTTACTGAATCACCTACGGAAGACCTCTCCTCTGCATTATATGTCACAAAAAAAATATTTGTAAGTGATTCTTACTCAAAACCGAACGCAAATTTGATTTCGATTCGATTAAATCGGTACACACAAACCATTTCTTTTTTATAATTTGATGTTATGTTATCCACAAACTATTATCACTAGCACCTATATTACACAATAGAAAACTGATTAATAGAGGATATTCAAATTCAAACTACGAAAGTCTTAAACAACATAAAATTGATTCCGTTTCACTGAAATCGGGAAACACACTAAACATTTTGTTTTTCATCGTTTGAGATTTCAACAAATTATCAACCACAACACATGTACTATACACAATAGAAAAATATAGAATTTATACTAAAAACTCAAATTATTTAACTTCAAACTGTGAAAATTTTGGGCAGCGTCCTATTTGCTTTAGTATATCAGCTCAACTAACGGTGGGGATGTACTAGCGACACGGTTGCCAGTTACTCATTCCATGGCCTGTTGGATGTAGGCCGTGCTACTGTCCATGTCGCTTATGCTAATGTGGCATTCTGCCACTGAGCCTCTATATCTCGAAACTTTTTACGGTGGATGAACCAAGTTGCGAGATTTTTTAAAAGCGTTGTTTTTGATGACATTCATTTCTTTTTGTAAAAAGTTTATACATATACAGCTACACTAATTCTTCAACTGCAAATGTAACGTATTAATTCTTTACATTTATAGGGATTACCAAGTTATTTATGCAGCTGAAAACTGGACCGAAATTACAAAATATTTGAATTTTCGCTAGATTCATACACTGAACACTGATTGTATTTCAAATTTTAAGCTTCCCTGTCTGCTAGGCGTGCCTTAGATTTTTTATTTACCAAGAATGACACTGAGTGAAAAAATTGAGAAATCTTGACTAACTATAAATCTTGAACCACTGATTCAAATTGAGTGAAATTTGGGATATACTGTCGTTATAAAAGAAGCCTGCTTGGCTGTCGAAAATTTAAGCTTTAGTTTGCACCCACCGCAAAGTTAAAGGGGTCAAAAATTGCCTGAATTGCTTTGACAGTAGGAGAGTACGGCCGTGCCCTTTTTTTGTTCGACTTGGCGGGGCTTGACAGGCCCCCAAATGTACTCTTTGACACTGATTTAGGAAATCGTTCATATAATAGGCTGTCAAAATAATTATTATCTTCATATCATTTAATATAAAATAATATAAAAATGTTCACTCATAACAGTGAACTAGGCAAGATCAACTCTATTGTTGACGAAAACGCCGTTAAACTTCCAAACTCTGATTGTTTCTCATGTGTTTTCAGAAACATAAGTTCAACCATGTTGTCACCTGCTAAAGCTGTCACATATTTAAAAAGCATGGAGATCAACAACAAATTTTCCGTAGTGACGTACATAAAACCTGAATTTGACAATATAATTTTTCTACTGTCTGTCTTTTTGATGGTTTGAAGAAATCAATGTAATTGGTTCATTCGAATTGCCACAAGTATGTTGATATATTCAGCTACAATATTAACCGAAACTCAACTGAGTTGAATGATTGAGAGGCTCTAAAAAATGCAGTTTCACTTTAATAATGATTTAATAATATTGAATTGATTGAACTATTTTCATAGTTCAATCATAATTTTTCATTCAATATTAGTCATTATTTATTACTTAGTATTTAATGAATAAAGGCTTACAAGATATTCGTCGATGTATAATAATAATAATAAGCAAATATTTCCAACAGGTAACTACCCAATTACAGAACAACTACAAATATAACTAAGAAATAATAATAATAATAAAAACATCACCAAATATAATAATCAATAACTCAATCTCTAAACAATGAGTAACAACTAAACAAGAAAACAAATTACTCAGAACTCAAACCGAAAGAATTCAAGATAAATCAACGGTTAACATTTAAATACAAATTAATGATGAAAACAAGCGAGTCCCAGTACAAATCACAGCAGCTTGATACCTGGTTTGCAATAGAACATGCAAAGCTAAACGGCGTTTGCGAGAGAAGATTGGTTGTGTCGGTTATTATGTAAAATGTCTAGCTTATTTTAGTTTACCTCTGAGGAACAAAGAAATTAAGTTTAATACCCAGAAGCTCAGGAGAGTGGAGATTATCATTGAGCAAATTCAATAAAAATTTCAATGCATTCAACTTCTCCTGGTGTGGAGGCTCCTAGTATCAAACCTCAATAGCAAACAAGCGTGATCACAACCCCTAGGTGGATATAAACCATCCTCTCGAAATGAGAGCCATTTCAAGAACTTCCTCTGCACTGCCTCCAGGCGGTTTATGTGACAATTATATATTGGTCGCCAAACAAGACGGACATACTTAAGTTTGCTTCTCACTAAGGCATTAAATAAATGGACCAGTGTTGAGGAATTCGAGAACAATCTTGCAATGCGGACGATGAAACCATAAACTTTGCTACATGATAAAATTAATTGTTCATTATTATTATCCATGTTTCGCCAAGGGATCAGCAAATATTCAATTATAATAAAACAATTGTTGAACAAAGATTCACACATATATTAAAAAGAATACTGCATGACGTACGTTTCGATGAGATTCACCTTTTTCAAATGCTACGTGCCGACTTGAAAAAGGTGAATCACATCGAAACGTATGTCATGCAGTATTATTTTTAATATATGTGTAAATCTTTGTTTAACAATTGTTTTATTATGTTTATCGATTTACATGAAATATCGGCCTCATCAATTATCAATATTCAATTAATTTAGAATATAATTCTAAATTAATTCATTGTAAGAACTATAGTTTATCAGATGAATCATAAAAATCATATAGAACAATTTTTTCAAGATGCAGATCGACGAACAGGACTTGCAACTCCATAAACTTGGCCATTACTCAATTCTACCCCTTCCTTGATAACTAAAGAAATAATTGCGTCCTCTAACGAATGTAGTCCTAAACTGAAATTTTCATTAGTCTAGTCAAATTAATACAGATTCACAATTTTTTTACTGAATTTTCAGAAAATAATTTTCCACAACACAGAGTTTTCATCACATTGCAATTTAAAAAAAAACTTCTTACCATACTCAAAGACGTATAATGTCAATTTCCTCAGAATCATTCAAGGAATTATTCTCTCGATGCCATTTATTTTCAAAATATTTAGCTTTCTAATTGGCTAATGAAGAATTTGAAAACAAGTTTAGAAGGAACTCCTAAGTTTCGTCTTTAACTAAATATTTGATACCTAATACTCCATTAACTTTGAAAATTCTATATGTGGAATTCATTTTCTGTGTTTGAGTCTTTGAAATTATGAATGAAATAATGATTTTTGTTCAAATATTCTGCGCTATCAGAGTAATATAGCTAATTCAACTACTTTAAATTTTTTCATTTTTGGACAATCTTATCTACCTCATCATTTTCTACCTAAACAAAATTTGAAATATGATATATTATATACACTCTCTATTTACAACTTTACATCTTATTAGCTTGACTTATAAAAACTTGTCGATTGTCGTACACATAAGAACATCAAATTAAGGATATAACATACTCTTCAAGGACTAGTAACGAAACAATAATTCCATAAGTTTGTCTTATTATCCTGACCAGGATCATCAGGATACCAATAAATTAAGACTAGTAAAATAATTTGCGTATTTATCGTTTTTAATCCTGGAAAAATGGCATTTGAGGAGATAAGTCCATCGATGGAAGCTAACAAGAAGAATCCAATGTAATAGTAATACCTGAATAATGATTAGATTACGGGATAATTCATAAAACAATCCAACCATCTGCTGTAACTGATTATATATTAGAAAGCACACCTAAATTGTTGATTTTGTGTATTTATTGATATTGTGGAAGATCTGTTGAAATTAGGTACTAATCGTAACACCAGAAGGGCTGAACGTAATACTACACCTCTACAGCAACCGTCAATTTGACGATATAGTACTATATATTCGATTAGAATATTTATGAAATTATTGCTTATTTTGGTTTGAAATGAAATTGAAATATATCAATTTATTTTTTTAATTAATATTAAACAATTTCATTACTCAAACCGAGTAACATTTGAAATAATAGTTTTTTACTTCTATTCGACAAACAGCCGTTTTACAGATTGTGCAGATTTCACACCTTCCATTTGTCTCTGACTACCAACTGAAGTACATTTCTTCACATACTGTAGTTAAATAGTTAAACAATAAAATCATGACGGAAAATAATCATTTCTGTGACTTTCTAGTACAGGATTCATGGAACCTTCTAACTTCATTTCCAAAATGAACAAGGGAGTTTGATCTTGATATTGGTAACTGCTATATAATAAATTGACAAATCTTTGACCGAAAAACTATACATTTAGTGTCGATAATTCCATTTACAGTAGAAGTCATATATCTGGAAAAATTATTTTATCTCATTTCTCTTTTGCAATTTACTTCACGTAATTCAATGGAATCGCTGTTTTTGTAGATAAAACATACTTCTTTTAAAAAATAATGTATAAATTCAACAGCCGTGTGTCATGATACAGTGACTCGGTCGGGTAGCATAGTGAATGATTTTTTAAAAATTATTTTCAAAAATTTTTTATGTAGTATAATTAGTTTTTTCAAATGTCCAGTGGATACTCCTCCCCAACCTATTATCCCATATATGAGTATTGATTCAACAACAGCATAATAAAATGTTTTCAATTGTGCCAGTTCCAAAATGTGTGCCAGAAACTTAAATTTCCCCAAAAGTACTCTCAGGATCTGAGTTATGTATTTCACATGGCCATTCCATTGAAGATGACTATCGATAATTATTCCAAGGTTTTCAACTGTTCCGTGATTGTTTTTGGTGGTGAATTTATAATTGGTTAAACTATATATAGATAGTTTAACAAATGCTCGACGTAATTCTTCAAATTGACAGAACAATTTCATTTATAAACCGATTGATATGAAATATCACAAAATGTGAAGTGAAGCTTACCACAATATATTAGGAAAAACATCCAAATCAGATAAGTCGTTTCTAAGAATCGTGCACAAACTGACACACAAACAGGCAAAAATTCCAACAACCATTGTTTTTTTATTTTCATTTTTTCATTTTTACATACAAGGGCTCTCTCAACAGACAGTTTAAAACTGTCCTATAATAGAGGAGCACATATTACAAATGTTTATTACCTATAAACTAAGTTTCTATAAACTATATATCTAATATGTATATCTTATAACTAGAAATTTTTCATACATCTCATCGAAATAAAGTTTTCGATGCATTGAGTTGAATGTTTTTACTCGTATCTACAAAGAAAATACCTTATTCTATTAAAAAAGATTAGATAAATACATCATGAAGAGTAACTCTATAAAAACTGATAATTATTCTATTATCGACCTTCAAATAATATTGTAGCAAAAACGTATGCAGGTATTTTTTAAAAGTTGTAATTCGTTTTTGAGTTGTACAGTTAAACAGGGAAAATATGCTGCATTAGCATAATCACAACGTGACATAATTAAGGAGTTTATCAGAGTTAATTTTGATTTATTGTCTAAGATATATTTGAGCGGTGAAAGAGTTCTAAGTTTAAGATATGCTGTTTTTAATTGCAGTTTTATATGTTTTTCGAATGTTAATTGTTTATCCATTAACAGACCGAGATTTTTGACTGTAGTTACGGGTTTAATTATTTGTCCGTTTAGAACAACATTGTTTATAAGGAACAATTTTTTGTGAACTGAGGAGGGACCAATGAAAATAAGTTGTGTTTTGTCTACGTTAAATTTCGGACCATGATTTTTAGCATAAACATTTATTCGTTCCCGATCATTATTCAATACTTTGCTTATGTTTGGATCATTTGGACAGAATCTGTGAATTAACTGTGTATCATCTGCGTAATAGTGCATAATTCCTTCGAGAGGTAAGTATGGAAAATGGAGGTGTATATAAGGTATATTATCGGACCTAGAATGGGTTTTTTCTCATACATGTCCCATTTCTTTAAACAATTCCAAATATTAATATTTTTATCATGTTTAAGATGATGTTTGATAAAACAATTTTTTTCTCGTCTTATTGCTCCCGTCAGATAGTTACGAATTGAGATTGCCATTTTGAATCTGTCTTAACCTTTTTGAACGATTTGAAGGCTTTATTTTTTAGAGCTGTAATTTTACGTATGGTTTGAGTTATCCATTGATATTTTTTTGTTTTATTATATACAATTTTTTGAGGGGCATGTTTATCAAAAATGTGAATTAATTTTTCATTGAACTCTTTCACTAGTTTGTTTATATCATAATTTTGAGGATAAATAATTTCAGAGAAAGTCTGCAAATCATTTTTAAAGCTTTCAAAATCTATCTCGGATAAAGGCCGGTATACGTATGAATAAGCGAATCTTTGGATTTAGGCTATTTTTAAAAGTACAAAAAATCATATCGTGATCGAAGACTCTTGAAGTATCATCTTTTTCAGTGACATTACTAAGATCCAAAACTTCGGAACTCACCAGCGAATGCGTATCAAGTAAATAAATATGGTCTATTAGGCTCAATGCTCGTTCACTTGTTCTAGTGGGTTTCGAAACTATTTGGGTTAATCCAAATACATTCATCAAGTTGTGAATATACTTTGCTTCTATGGAGTCTGTTAAGACATCAATATTAAAATCACCCTTGATTACAATTTGTTTATAGTATAAAACTAAATCTGATAGTATTTCACGTAAATACTATCAGATTTAGTTTTATACTAAATTATATTTGATATTACTAAATAAATTTATAATAAATTTATATTTGATATTACTAAATAAAAATTATATAACTGATATTACTAAATTAATATCAGTTATCCAATCTTATTTATTACATTTTATAAAATCTTTTTTTGAATTGAATTGAAGAGAACGTGTTTTTCTTAAAACAAATGCTTCTAGTTCCTTGAAGAAGTCTTATATAAATAGGAAATATACTTTGTTACGCAAAGGTGGATCATATTTTCCATATATCTAATAATATTGCAAAATTCAAAGTTTTTCAATAATTCTGCTTGAAAAATATGGTTTCAAATGTTATTCAATTCTTTAATATGATTTCAGAAAGAGCAATTTTTCATTAACTGGTAAATGTGAGCCTTCTTTATTTATGAAGGTTCTGAGTATGTAGGATATAGCAAGCTAATCGCTTTTTGTATTAAAATGATAAATTTAGGAGAAATGCTCGGGTATCAGTCATTTGGAAAGCATTTCCTAATCAATTGAAACTATTGGTAGACTATTCTTCCTTACA